>OX243821.1:1876531-1917808 GCA_945859605.1 Lumbricus rubellus
TCCATCCATAACTACGGTGCGTCCATAGACGCACGACCTTTATTTTTGTGCGTCCGGCGTCAAAATTTGTGCGTCCGTGACGCACGGACGCACACTAACGGAATCACTGATAATAATTATAATACGGCACTGAAACACAAGAAACTAATTTACTCTTGCACACCTCATTTTACATTAAATCTTTATAATAAGTAGTATACGTAAAATATAACAGAATGCTCCTCCTCTTTTTCTGATCCCTCCTTTTCTGACCAACGTTGCCACTCATAGCTTTGTTAATTTCACAAGATCTTGGGTTTTTCGATCCGTACTTGGAAAATTGTTTTTTTTTCGGGAAGTAGCAGTACAGAATTGAATACATGAAAGTTGAATGTAATGGGATGGAATTAAATTAAAAGAGACTAGAAATGGGCTTTTGTCCGGGGGGTCTAATGTCCGTTCCCCGGGCGTGGAAGAGGCAGACCTAATAATTATGACATGGATGGATAACATTCGAGCCTGGACTGGAATGACGATGGAGCAGATCACGAGAAGCACGGAGGATCGACAGGAGTGGAGAAGGAAAAGTCATGATGCGACCAACCCTCGTTGTGAGGACGGCTGAAGTACAGAACAGTTTACCAAATATCCAGCTTTTTCGGAACCTATTAAATTTTAAAGGAAACAGGTTATTTATATAACATTTGAAAAATTTAAACTGAGGGTGTCTATGCCATGTTGCGAAATTCTTAAACCTGTCACACATAACAATAATATTATTGTAATACGGCACTGAAACTCAAGAGACCAACTTACTCTTACACACCTCATTTTACATTAAATGTTTATAATAAGTATACGGCGTTAAATATAACAGATACTCCTCCCTCCTGCTGAACAGCGTTGCCAACTAGCCAGTCCTTGTTCTTTTCCACAAGATCTTGAATTTTTCTATCTGAACTTGGGAAATGGGGTTTAATCGGAAAGAACTTGTTTTTTTTCTTGGTATTTTTCAGACTTTATTTTTGAAACATTTTTGACATTTTGGCATATTTTGATGACAATTTTAAATTCAGACGTTAAAAACTCATGTTTTTGGACGAGCGAATGAGAAAAAGAAAATGTCGTCAGAATTTTCGGACGGAAAATTGTTGACATTATGTGAGCATTTGGGTACGATGATTAAAAAAAGTCATTAGAATTTTCGAAAAAGAAATTTAGACATTTTTTATGCACAAAAACGTATTTATAACAGGAAAATCTACTCATAATGAGTTACTACGACCGAATCAACCTGAAATAAATCGAATGTTAAGAGGAGATTATTCTGGGGAAACGTTTCCGTAAGCAATGACCAAAACTGCGAAATCTTTATTTTAAATTTCGCCAAGCTATTCAATTATTAAGAAAACACCAAACAGAATATTTACAGAGCGTCTGAAAATGTAATCGAGGGTGTCTTTGCCACGTTTGCAATTCTTAAACCTATCGTGCATAAATTATACGAGCCTGGAACACAAGAAACTAACTGACTCTTAGACACCTCATTTTACATTAATTATGTGTAATAAGTGCGTAAAAAATTTATTAAAAATCAGATAAAACATTTGCCACGTTTGCAATTCTTAAACCTATCGTGCATAAATTATACGAGCCTGGAACACAAGAAACTAACTGACTCTTAGACACCTCATTTTACATTAATTATGTGTAATAAGTGCGTAAAAAATTTATTAAAAATCAGATAAAACAATGACCCCATTTATGAAAAAGTCTGGTTAATTGACCCAAACGGTAACACCGGAGTTTCTCAACCTGTGGGTCACTCATGTCACTGTACTGTATTGTATTGTTTCAATTTATATTGAGCCGTTCACATCAGTGGCCAATCAGAGCGAGGATCCCGAGAGTAGAAAACGTATTCAGAATAGATAGAGAATAAACAAAATGTAGAGAGAGAGCCACAAACACAGAAAGAAGAGTTGCAAGGAGAGAGAAAGAAGTGACGTGACCTTTCTTCTCATATTCCTTCTCCTGCTTACACTGCCACTTCTACTACTGCTTCCTCTCTTTCTCCTCCTCCCTTTCTCCCCTCTTCCTACTATTCAACCTTCTCCTCCTCCTCCTCCTCCTCCTCCTCCTCCTCCTCCTCCTCCTCCTCCTCCTCCTCCTCCTCCCGACAAATGAAGATGATGCAGAGCTGCTCTGAGGAGTGAAAGAGAGAGAAAGAAAGACTCTTGCTGTGAGAAGAGCTTTGCAAATGGTCACATACAATACAATTATTACACACACACACACACACACACACACACACACACACACACACACACACACACACACACACACAGACACCACTCCGCTCTTCAAGTAGATTTGATCTTTAAGTTCCTCCTACTATAACGGCCATGGCTCAGTCCCGATCCTTAACATCGATTGGCCCCCTCTCTTTGGAATACTCTGTCTCCATCTACTCGGTCTCAGCTTCTAACTGGTAATCCCTCCTCCTCATTTTCTTTCATCAAAACTTATTTCTTCTCTCGTGGCCTTGCGCACTGGGAGCACTTCTGAACGGTTCACCATGATAGTAAAGGCGCTTTATAAATGTTTTTATACAATACAATACAATTATACAATTATACAATACAATACAATACATCACACACAAACACACACACAAACACACAAACAAACACAAACACACACGCAACATCTGAGCGCACTAAACCAAGGTCACTGATTATAATATAATTGTAGAAAAATAATTATAGAAAATTAAAGAAACGGCGGTGTTACCATTTGAGGTCAGATTTTTTCGTTGTTATAATATGATTTTCTAATAATATATGCTTATTACTTATTACACGGATTTTATGTAAAATGAGGTGTCTAAGAGTATATTATTATACCTCTGGATGAAGCGAGACTTCCTGCGCTGGACCGGTCAGCATAGTTGCTGGGTGAGCTCTGTCCCTGTTGATGATGTTGATGATGAGGATGATTGTTGGCATCTGTCCATCTTTGAATTCGATAGACGTCTACGGTCAACGGTGTCACGTGACTCGCGCTGCTGCTGCTGAAGTGGCAACAGTAACCATGGCAACCGATTAACAGTTGGTAAATAAGTAAGTGAGTGAGTGAATGAGTAAGTAAGTAAATAAAATTATGTAATTATATTTTGATTGTCTCTTACAAGCGCACAATGTTCAGAGGATCTGGTCAACTAAGATAGAGGGAGAAAGAGAGATACAGACAGACATACAGACAGACACAAAGAAAGAAAGACAGTTACAGAGACAGAGAGAAACAGAGAACTAGTAAGGCAGAAAACAGAGACAGTTACAGAGGCAGTGACAAGGGCAGAGAAAGAGAGAGACAGAATGACACAGGCAGAGACTCAGAGAGAGAGAGAGAGAGAGAGAGAGAGAGAGAGAGAGAGAGAGAGAGAGAAAGAGAGAGAGAGAGAGGAGAGAGAGAGAGAGAGAGAGAGAGAGAGAGAGAGAGAGAGAGACAAACAGCCAGACAGACAGACAGACAGACAGAGACAAGGAGGTGGAAGATTTCGGTGGATAAGATACATGTACAGGGAGAAAGAGAGAGTAAACTGTACAAGTAAAGCAAGGTCCAGGTACATGGTGTACATGTATCTGAGTGCGTCTCTGTATCTCTGTCTCTGTCTTTGTCTCTGTCTCCATCCCTTTTTTCTCTCTATTTCTGCGTCTCTCGGTATCTCTGTGTCTGCCCGCCTGTTTCTCTGTCTGTCTGTCTGTCTGCCCGCCTGTCTGTCTGTCTGCCTGTCTGCCCGCTTATCTATCTGTCTGTTTGCCTGCCTGTCTGCCTGTCTGTCTGCCCGCCTATCTGTCTTTCTGTCTGTTTGTGTCTCTCTCTGTATCTCTCTGTTTGTCTCTCTGTATCTCTGTGTCTGCCAGTCTATCTGTCCGCCGTTCTGTCTGCCTGTCTGTCTGTCTGTCTGTCTCTCTCTGTTTGTCTCTGTTTCTTTTCCTCTCTCTCAACATCTAAGCATACAGTAAAACTTCCCCATAGGCTTATATTTAAATGCTTGGCGTCTTTGGCATGCCAGTACCTTTCCTATCCTTTAATCATCCCGCGCAATCACTCTGACCCTTTCACCTCTGGCCCAAGCAATAATTAACCCTGCAGCTGCCACAGGCCAATGAGTCAGACACGCGACAAACAAACTTGGCAAAGTACCTGGACAACTTCATCATCCTGCCTTCGTGGTAAACACGTAGCCCAGGGCGTAGAAAGGCCTAAATGCTTAGGTCTTTGATCAACTTAGGCTATTTATTATTTCAGTATTTATTTAATTGTGTGTTTAATATGTAACCATTTAAATCTGGACATGAAGAAGATTGGTAGGTTTTATTAAGGCATAATAAATTAAATAATTATAGGTTCAAATAGCATAATACTAGAAAGAATACAGTGTAGCAGAACAGAATTGAAGAAAAAAAACTGGAATGAGGTGGAATAGAGCGGAACAAACATAAAATAGAATGTACGAGAGTATGATACGTTATGGAACGTAATACGATAGAATTGTATTGAACTGAAATAGAATGGAATGGAGTAGATTAAAGTTGAACGCAATTGGAAGGATGAAATTAACAGAGACTAGAATTGAACCAGAGCGGAATGGAATTTATTAGTATGGATGGGAATAGAACATTTTTAAATAGAATGCAGTAGAATAGAATATACTTGAACTGAATTTAGACCACTGGAATAGAATAGAACATTATAATAAAATAGAATAGAATATAATGGAACTGAATTTAGAACACTGGAATAGAATAGAACGTTATGAAATATAATAAAATAGAATATAATATAATTGAATAGAATATTATTGAGCACACTGGAATAGAATAGAACATCTTGAAATAAAAATTAACAGAACAGAATATATTGAAACCCAATTACGCAAACTGGAATAGCATGGAATGATATAGTATTAAATGGAATAGAATAGAATACAATAGTATAATAATGAAGTTTTACATCCATAACATTAAGCTATAATAGATGAATGGAATACAACGACCCTACCTTCCAGCCGATGACACCATGCTCATGTTGTTCCTATCCGCCTTAGCTTGCTGGATCCAGTAAGCCTCTGGTGATATTCCACCACCTCCACCACTACCACCACCCAGACCACCACCACCACCACCGCCACCAGTCCTTGATCCATCCAAGTGTGACGTCTGGATCACTCTGGGCTGATTCGTGAGGTTCTGAACGCCGACGAAGGACGATGATGCAAAGCTGCTCTGAGGAGTGACGGTGGAATTCGCTCTGGCGTCGTGGTAGCGCTGGTCCATCGAGGATGCAGCCTCTGCGCCCAAGGTCAAGGGCCCGTTGGAGCAGAGGTCACCGGAAGTAGTGGACTTGTTGACGGTCGCGTAGAGAGGATGGTGGTTCATCTGAGAGTAGCTTCTGGGTCCAGAGGATGATGTGATTGAGTTGGAATGGGTGATGTTTGTGTTGTTGGGTATCTCGCCGTATGTTGGATGCACTATCTCCATCGTGCAGCCCTGGCTCTGAGGTGTCCCTCCCGTTGGTGAGACTGGCTCCGATTCCTGTCGCTGAATCACGTTGCTGGGCGATTGGAATCGGGACGCTGGTAGATTGGGTTGGAAGTCTTTCTGGGTCTGCACGGAGGATACCTGGAATGGCACAGCCCCGGAGGAGATGTATATCCCATGAGGTGGAAGAGGTGACATGGAAGCTTGGACGTTCTGGGAAAAGGGAGTGTTACCCTTTAGCGGATGGAATGCCTGGTTTTCCGACGATGCAACCGAAGCAACATGTCGGACAATAGGTTGTACAACGGGTTGTACAACGGGTTGTACAACTGGTTGTAGGTAATCATGCACCGTTTCGTAAATTTGTTGTTGCTGTTGTTGTTGTTCCTGTCGTTGTGGTTGGAATCTGTTGTCTCTTGATACCATTTGGACAACCGGTTGCAAATTCTGCGTATGCTGTTGCTGTTGCACGAATTTTCCATGCTGTTCATGCAGTTGTGGCTGTTGCACGTTACTTTGTTCGTGAACAGTGCGCTGTTGTACAAACTTTTGCTGGAATGGTTGTTCTTGTTGCCCGCTCGACCTTTGTTCCTGTGCTTTGAACGGTTGCACCTGTAACAGCGGTTGCTCGGGTTGTCTATCTTGATGACGGAGCAACTGCTGTGGTTGTATATTATCCGTAATTTTCATTCCAATCTGCTCTAGCTGTTGTTGCAACTGTTGTTGCTGTTGCAGCAGTTGCATCTGTTGTCTCTCCAGTTCCTTCATCTGTAGCTGAATCCGTTGTTGCTGTTGTTGAGTCTGTTGCCCGTTATGAGACTGCTCAACCGTCTTGTATCCTTGGATGTTGTCCAGCTGTCGAGGACCTAGTTGATTCGAGAGGTACTCGGACCTTCTGGAACCATCCCCCGATGTTTGATTCTGTTGGATGGTCTGGTACGTGAGGTCCTGCCGGACCACCGGGGTACCCTGGGTTCCTGGTACGGTTCGGTCACCACGGGTGTCCGGCTGGGTACCGTGGAAACCCATGGACGAGTAACCATGTTGCCAGTTCGTGGTGCCTGAGAAGGTTCCATGTGGATTCACGGCACCCAGATCTACGTTCATTCTCTGTTGTCCAAAATCCTGTTGTCTCTGATGTTGTTGTTGTTGTTGTAGCTGTTGTTGTTGTTGTCCAGGCTGTCCTTGTCTTACTGAAGAACTATAGATGGGACCCACAAGAGACTTTGGCTGCTCCCCATCCAATACCATAGACTTCGATGGACCCTGGTTCCTGTAGACCTCGAAGGTCCCACGAAGATCACCAGACCGGATGTTGTCCGACTGTATCGTGGTCCCTGCCGGAAGTGAGCCTCCGGGCGGGATCGCCTGCTCCACGACGATCTCGTCATCACCCGATCTGGACCGTAAGTCACGTGATACAGATGGACTTCCGGTTCCGGTGTTGTAAACCGGAAGTGGGTTGTTGAGTTTCGTCGAACGATTCATGGTTGTTGGGAATGGCGGAAAGGTGGAGATGGAGGTGTGAGCTGGAGTCGGTGGAGTGAGTGCGATTGCTGGAACGCTTGAGGAAGTCTTGTAGTTGTCTAGTAAATAAATTTATACAGTTTCATTATTATTTTATTTTATTAGTTGAATTAATTTAATTGATTAATTTAAATTAGTGGCTATATTAGAACGCTGGACTGAACTGTATGGTGGATTGACCGAACTGGCCCTTATTAGACCGAATTGGACCGATATGGACTGATCTGGACTGAACTGCACCACATTGGACCGAACAGACCGAATTAGACAGAACTATGACCGAATTGGACCGAACAATATCGGACCGAATTGGACAGACCTATGACGAATTGGACCGAATTGGACATACATGTAACTATACCGATTTGGACCGAACGGCAATGAAATCTATCGAATGTAGCCTATCTAACTGAATTAAACTGGATATTAGAGACATGATTGTATCTCTGGAATGCACTAGAATGGGCTAGATCAGGTGATACTGGACTGGAATTTAAAGACATAGTGGCGCTTTGCATACTGATTACAATCATACACAGTAATGACAGTATATTAAGTTGATTGGATCACTGTAAACGATTTCACATAGAAGCAAGTTTCCATTACCTAAGAAGAGTTGGTGTGAGAACATGACTGTGTGAATGGACGGGATTATCAACAGAGAAATTGTTGAGAGCAACCGAAGACAGAAGAGGTTAGAGAAGAATTGTCCAAAATGTGACCAACCCTCGTATCGAGGAAGATTGAAGGCAAGGCAAGGCAAGTTTCCATTGGTGATTTTCAGGCTACCTTCCTGGACTTTCCTGCCCTAGTGAGTCAGTTAGGTCTGCTGATCAAAGACCATGCTTTCTTCCAATTTATTCTATTCTATTCTATTCTATTCTATTCTATTCTGTTCTATTCTAGTCTGGTCTAGTCTAGTTTAGTCTAGTCTACTCTATTCTAGTTTATTCGCTCCTACTCCAGTCCAGTCCGGAAGGTTCTACTAAATTCCACTCCAGTATCAGCTCGCATAAATTATAGTCCGTTCGTTCGAGAGAGCCTAAAAGTAGGTCTAGGAATTTTAAAAGAGCGCTATATAAATTCTGATAGAATCATCAGAACAGGGGATGATTGGTGGACTACTGACCTATTGATTGAACCGGATATGGCTTTGTAGAGCGATCTGGAGACTCCAATGGTTGGACTCCTGGACCGATTGGTCTAAGTGTAATCTCCTCCTCTTCCTCTTTATCCTGCACACATGTATATCGCAGAAGTGGTTAAACCATGGCATAATATTTTATTTTAATTATTTTTAAAATATTTTTTATTGCTCCAAAATCAGTCATAAACAACACAATTTTTTAACAGTTGACTAGACAACAAATGTGATAACAGAATATGATCAATGTAAATTACAGCACATGGAAAACAAAGGGTACCCTTGAAAAGAAACAAATCCCGCTATATTGGGGCCCTGCTTTCAAGATTAACTCTGCAAGATGCTAAGAATTCTGGCTTCGGCATTGTACATTAGTTTAGTTATCTAATTTTAGCTTTTTTAATAAAAGGAAGCAAATTATTGCACAATATTGGTCACTTTGACAGTTAAAAAGCAAACAATGATGCAAAATGTAAATGAATGATCATTTGAAATTAAACAATATAAACTTACCTGACGTCTTTTACTATTGTCTCCAACATGTTGACGCTGAATCGAGTTGTAGCCACCTGTAGACCAAAAATAAAATGCATTATCATAATTCTCGACACCTTCATCTTTTTCATCGTTATCATTGTCCTCGCTATCGTCATTATCACATTTCTGATAATGAAGATAGCGCCACCGTTATCGTCGCCGTCATCGTCACCACCACTACCACCGCCAGCACCAACACTGACACCAACACTAACACCACGGTCACCACCGCCAGCACCAACACCGACACCAACACCACTACCACGAAAAACACCACCATCACCAACACCGACAACAACACCACCACGAACATCACCACCACCAACGCCAGCACCAACAGTCCAACACCGACACCGACACCAATATCACCATCACCAACACCACCACCATCACCATCACCACTAGGCTACCACCACCACCACCACTGCTAATATCAACACCGTCACCAAAACCACCATCACCAACACCACCACCACCACCATCACCAACACCAACACCACCACCGTCAACACCAACACCGACACCAAAACCATCACCAACACCACCACAACCACCACCACACCATCATCATTAGACCACTAACTGGATTATCAAAAACCACCCTCATCTTCCCAATCACTGTCACCATCATTACCATCAACACCATCAAACCCACCTGTGTAACTTCCACCACCAGCTGTTGATCCATTGAATCTCTCCTCTCCCGGTCTCAGCGTTCTAGCGACATACGAACTCTTCCCCACCGATGTTCTCTCCCCCACTGACGAATTCCCCTGAAGTCGTGCTCCCCTAGGAAGGGTCTGATAGGCACGTCCTCCCATCTGCCCACCACCCTCACCGGACCCCCTCTCGGCAGTTCCCGAACCCCACCCTCCTCCTCCTCTCTGCAGGGTACTTCCCTTCCTCTGAAAACTTGGTCCAAACTTCGTGTAGGTGACGTCGTATTCACCAGTGTTCACCTCAATATTGTCCATGGACCTTGCCCGATAGCGCAGGTCCGATCCCTCAGAGGCTCGGCGCCTGAGGCTCGACTGGGACCCTCTGAGGTCCGACAAGAGCTTCCGTTCCATCTCAGAGCTCTGCCGACTGATCCGGTCTTCGACATCCAGTCTCTGAGGGTTGCTGAGGTTCTGAGGAGTGGCGGCTCGCTTCTTCGAGGCCAGTTTCTCGCGCTGGGTCTCCAACCAGTTCCACGAATCCTCAGAGTCGGAAACGTAGCCGCGCTGGGACCCGATGACGTTCCTCGAAGTCGTTCCATCTCTTGACTGCGTGGAGTCTCGCCGCAGCAGAGTCCCGAACGTTCCACTTCCGCTCCGGCTCCGCGATGATATATGTTCCTGGTCCTGGAGCAGGAAGTCCTTCTTCCAGTCGTCAAGTCTCTCCGACGGTGTGGCGCTGAGGAGAAACTTTTGGAAGGAGTCCTCCCAGCCGTACAGTCCTCCATCGTCCAGTTCCACCGACACTCCCCTGACCTTCCCAGCGTCCAAGGTCGCCGCGGGAGACCTCAGCGTCGAGGATGATCTTCGCGGTTCAAGTCCCTGGACTTTCGAGGTGGTGCTGGACCAGTGGTAGGTCTTCGTAGGGGATGTGGAGGTCATCGAGCCGGGTGGTGTGGTCCTTGATGATGTTGTCCACGTGGGGTTCAACGAAGAACCCTTCTGTGAGGTAAAGAAGTCGTTGGTGTCTGTTGTGTTGTTTTGACGCAGCGTTCCGTTGTCTCTGTCTATGATCTCACCAGATCTTGCTGTCGTCACACTTCGCCTTGACCAATCATCTATTGTCGTAGACACCACCACAACAACAACGACATTGTAAAAGATTAGATTAAACTTGATTTATTTCTAAATTTCTATAGCGCCCCTTTCCGCTCTATACTCAGAGGCGCTCCCAACTACAAGCGGACACTGCATCAGATTTCTACGCCCAAGCGCCCAAGCTGTGGCTGGGCTGTGAGCTCCTTTGTGTATGAGTATCTTGAAGCAACGCTACATAAATGAATGAATGAATAGCAAAGTAGAAAGTATATTCCTGAATAGCTGATTGACTTAAACTAATTAATATAAATATAATAGAATTGCACAGAATAGACTAGAAAATAGAATTTGTACGGAATAGAGTAAAAAATAGAATTGCACAGAATAAATTAGAACGGATTAGAACACACCAAATTGGAATAGACTACAATACAGGAGCATAGAACAGATCAAAACATAGCAAGACATTATTGATGCTTCTAGAACAGTCCTCCTACCATCTCCGTTGCTTCTTGGAGTCAGAGGAGTGCGTGGACTCGCTGTTTGATCTCTCCCAAGAAAGAGCGACTCCTTCCTTTCCACCTGTCCTCCGAATCCTCCTCCTCTGAATATTGATCCAGCTCTGGAGTACGATGGAGGATCATCAAAGACCGGAAGTGATGAGGTTCTTCGGTGATGACCGACGGAGGAATAGAAGGTCGTCATATCTGAAGAATGATAAGTAGAGGGTAGAAGAATGGATGGAAGGGTGGATGGATGGATGGAAGGGTGGATGGATGGATGGATGGATGGAATGGTGGATGGATGGAAAGGTGGATGGATGGATGGAATGGTGGATGGATGGAAGGGTGGATGGATAGATGGATGGAATGGTGGATGGATGGAAAGGTGGATGGATGGATGGAATGGTGGATGGATGGATGGAAGGGTGGATGTATGGATGGAATGGTGGATGGATGGAAGGGTGGATGGATGGATGGATGGAATGGTGGATGGATGGAAGGGTGGATGGATGGATGGATGGAATGGTGGATGGATGGATAGGTGGATGGGTGGATGGAATGGTGGATGGATGGGTGGATGGGTGGATGGAATGGTGGATGGATGGATGGATGGAATGGTGGATGGATGGATAGGTGGATGGGTGGATGGAATGGTGGATGGATGGATGGGTGGATGGATGGAAGGGTGGATGGATGGATGGGTGGATGGGTGGATGGAATGGTGGATGGATGGATGGGTGGATGGGTGGATGGAATGGTGGATGGATGGATGGGTGGATGGGTGGATGAAATGGTGGATGGATGGATGGGTGGATGGGTGGATGGAATGGTGGATGGATGGATGGAAGGGTGGATGGATGGATAGGTGGATGGGTGGATGGAATGGTGGATGGATGGATGGGTGGATGGGTGGATGGAATGGTGGATGGATGGATGGGTGGATGGAATGGTGGATGGATGGATGGGTGGATGGGTGGATGAAATGATGGATGGATGGATGGGTGGATGGATGGGTGGATGGAATGGTGGATGGATGGATGGATGGATGGATGGATGGATGGATGGGTGGATGGAATGGTGGATGGATGGATGGATGGATGGATGGGTGGATGGAATGGTGGATGGATGGATGGGTGGATGGGTGGATGAAATGGTGGATGGATGGATGGGTGGATGGGTGGATGGAATGGTGGATGGATGGATGGGTGGATGGGTGGATGAAATGGTGGATGGATGGATGGGTGGATGGAATGGTGGATGGATGGATGGATGGAATGGTGGATGGATGGATGGATAGGTGGATGGGTGGATGGAATGGTGGATGGATGGACGGTTGGATGGGTGGATGGAATGGTGGATGGATGGATTTGTGGATGGGTGGATGGAATGGTGGATGGATGGATAGGTGGATGGGTGGATGGAATGGTGGATGGATGGATGGGTGGATGGGTGGATGGAATGGTGGATGGATGGATGGGTGGATGGGTGGATGGAATGGTGGATGGATGGATGGGTGGATGGGTGGATGAAATGGTGGATGGATGGATGGGTGGATGGGTGGATGGAATGGTGGATGGATGGATGGGTGGATGGGTGGATGAAATGGTGGATGGATGGATGGGTGGATGGGTGGATGGAATGGTGGATGGATGGATGGGTGGATGGGTGGATGAAATGGTGGATGGATGGATGGGTGGATGGAATGGTGGATGGATGGATGGATGGAATGGTGGATGGATGGATAGGTGGATGGGTGGATGGAATGGTGGATGGATGGACGGTTGGATGGGTGGATGGAATGGTGGATGGATGGATGGATGGGTGGATGGGTGGATGAAATGGTGGATGGATGGATGGGTGGATGGGTGGATGGAATGGTGGATGGATGGATGGATGGAATGGTGGATGGATGGATAGGTGGATGGGTGGATGGAATGGTGGATGGATGGATGGGTGGATGGGTGGATGGAAGGAATGGATGGATGGATGAAGTGTGATGGATTGGATGAGATGGACTGGGATGGATGGTGGATGGAATGGTGGATGGATGGATGGGTGGATGGGTGGATGGATGGATGGATGGATGGATGGGTGGATGGGTGGATGGAATGGTGGATGGAATGGTGGATGGGTGGGAGGGGATGGATCAATGGGTGGGTATTCAAGTCCATTATGCTATGGTCTAGTTTATTCTATCAAGGTCGAGTTTATTATATTCTATTCTACTACGGCTTAGTTTATTCTATTTTATTCTATTTAATTCTATAATGGTTCAGTTCCTTGCATCATATTCTATTTAATTCTGTCTTGGTGAAGTTCATTCTATCATATTCTAGCCATTTCTATCCTGGTGTTGTCTATTCTATCATTATTCTAGTGCATTTTATTGTTGGATGTGTTACTCCCTTACAGTCTATAGCTACTTCCATTTATATTCTAGTTCAGTCTATTCAAATCAATCAATCAATCAATTATTGATCTAATGCATCAATAAGTAAACAAACAAATCAATCAAACAATCAAACCGTTTTGTAAACTTCACGCAATGCAAATCCGAGGTAATGTACAATTGTACATGCATCATAGAATTCATATAGCTCTGTTACATTCTCTACAATCCACTCCGCCTACCATCTAAGAATGTATCAACTGTACGGGCGAGAGTTGCAATATAGGTCTACACTCTACACCAGCACAAAGGGGAACTTGTCAAAGGACCTCAAGCCTCGCAATAAACTATATCCACACAATGGCTGCCACAAGTTCTAAATGGTCGCCCATTGTTGGAAATGCAAGAGTGTTGTCGAGAAAGGCACAGTGGGTCATATTGTCCCCGGTATTCTGAGCCCCGGTGGGGGAGCGCGGGGCGAGTTCGGGCCACCGCTGGTAGAAGTTATTTTTACGGTTCGGTGGTGGTAAAGAAATGAAATTTTAGAGTGAAAAGTCAGGGTCTCTATCTCCTCCTCCCCGTCAGTCTGTTTGTCTGTCTGTATCTGCCTGTGTGGTTGTGTATCTGTCTGTCTGTCTGTCTGTCTGTCAGTCTGTCTGTCTGTCTGTCTGTCTGTCTGTCTGTCTGTCTGTCTGTCTGTCTGTCTGTCTGTCTGTCTCTCGCGATCGCGTTACTTTAAGCCATGTATTGGTCTCTGCATAACTGGTTCTTTAGCTCTCAATGTAGAGTTCAGTCAGTAAGTAAGTCAATCAGTCAGTCAGTCAGTCAGTCACTGATTCAGCCAGTTAATCAACCAGTTAACCAGCCAGCCAGCCAGTCAGTTTGTCAGTAAGTCAGTGAGTCGGCCAGTCAGCCAGTTAATCAGCCAGTCAGTCAATAGATAGATAAAAAAAACTCCATTAACTAATCCATTAATCGAGTCATCCATCCAATCATTCCGTCTCTCTCTTTGTCAACACTTCCATCACTTTCAGGTCCTGCCTATGTATCTCTTCCTACCTCTGCCTGCCCCTCTATTTATCTCTCTCCCAACACCCCCCCCCCCCACTGCCTCTAATTTGCATTCAAGCCTTTGAAACTCTACCGGTTAAAAATTCAAATGACTTTGCGTCCTGCATATTTACACCAACAATGTCTCTAACATAAACCATGCATTAAAATGCGTACAAAAAAAGTGCACATTACAGATTGTGTACAAATTGTATAAGCAGTAGGCTATTATAATACTGGTACAAAATCAGGCGTCATTTTGAGTAAAGACACGTGAAAGCCAATAATTATTGAAGTCTACAATAATATTATTATTGTATCCTTTGCAGCTAGAGTTCAATGCATGTGAGCGGATTTTCACCTTGGAGAGGTGCTGTATACGCTTAAACAGTGTAGGCCCTATATCAGTGGTTCCCAACCTTTTTTGACTTAGGGGCCACTTTTTCTAAGTTGGAGGACACGAGGGCCACTTTTTCTTAGTCAAAGGACAGATTAAGAGGGCCACAATGTTAAAATTTAATTAACTAAAAGCATATAAAATTGTTGTAATTGAATCAAAATAGAATGTTTATTGTTATTTATAGACTTCAAAATAAAATAATTTGTAATAGAAAATAATTATCTGTTTTATCCTGTCCAAATTGTCAATTTTTCATATATTTTTGTTAATTCTTTGAGAGATGAGGGCCATTTTTGAGGACTGGCGGGCCATTTTTCGAGGCCTCGCGGGCCACTTTTGGCCCGTGGGCCACGGGTTGGGAACCGCTGCCCTATATGAATGTACGGTCGGACGGACAGACGGACGGATGGTGGCCTTTGGGCGCTATGCAGTTTATGTTGCTTGAAGGTGATGGTATTTGTGCTGGAGATGGTGCAGACATGGTGCTGGAGATGGTGCAAATATGGTGCGGGAAATGGTGCAAATATGGTGCGGGAAATGGTGCAAATATGGTGCTGGAAATGGTTCAAATATGGTGCTGGAGATGGTGCAAATATGGTGCTGGAGATGGTGCAAATATGGTGCTGGAGATGGTGCAAATATGGTGCTGGAGATGGTGAAAATATGGTGCTGGAGAAGGTGCAAATATGGTGCGGGAAATGGTGCAAATATGGTGCGGGAAATGGTGCAAATATGGTGCTGGAAATGGTTCAAATATGGTGCTGGAGATGGTGCAAATATGGTGCTGGAGATGGTGCAAATATGGTGTTGGAGATGGTGCAAATATGGTGCTGGAGATGGTGAAAATATGGTGCTGGAGAAGGTGAAAATATGGTGCTGGAAATGGTGCAAATATGGTGCTGAAGATGGTGCAAATATGGTGCTGGAGATGGTGAAAATATGGTGCTGGAGAAGGTGCATTTATGGTGCGGGAAATGGTGCAAATATGGCGCGGGAAATGGTGCAAATATGGTGCTGGAAATGGTTCAAATATGGTGCTGGAGATGGTGCAAATATGGTGCTGGAGATGGTGCAAATATGGTGTTGGAGATGGTGCAAATATGGTGCTGGAGATGGTGAAAATATGGTGCTGGAGAAGGTGCAAATATGGTGCTGGAAATGGTGCAAATATGGTGCTGGAAATGGTGCAAATATGGTGCTGGAAATGGTGCAAATATGGTGCTGGAAATGGTGCAAATATGGTGCTGGAAATGGTGCAAATATGGTGCTGGAAATGGTGCAAATATGGTGCTTTAGATGGTGCAAATATGGTGCTGGAGATGGTGCAAATATGGTGCTGGAAATGGTGCATATGTGGTGCTGGAAATGGTGCAAATATGGTGCTGGAAATGGTGCAAATATGGTGCTGGAAATGGTGCAAATATGGTGCTGGAAATGGTGCAAATATGGTGCGGAAAATGGTGCAAATATGGTGCTGGAAATGGTGCAAATATGGTTCTGGAAATGGTGAAAATGTGGTGCTGGAAATGGTGCAAATATGGTGCGGGAAATGGTGCAAATATGGTGCGGGAAATGGTGCAAATATGGTGCTGGAAATGGTGCAAATATGGTGCTGGAAATGGTGCAAATATGGTGCGGGAAAAGGTGCAGATAATTATACAGCGATGGTATTTGTACTGAAAAGGATGCAGGACCCTTTAATTAATCATCTTAATTTTGTTGAGTGTGACACCTAAAAGGTTAGATAAACAGACAGACAAACAGGCAAATAGGCAGGTAGACAGGCAGACATACAGAAAGACAGAAAGACAGACAGATAGACAGACACGCAAAAATCGCGTGATACAACCAACGTTCCTCAAGATGAGACCCTCAAACGGGCGCTATATCAATTTCATTACCGCACTCTTTAAAACACACACACAACACACGCACACACACACAAACACACACAAAATACACACACACAAACTCACACACACACACACGCACACACAAACTCAACCTAACGACATGCTTACCAGCCTTACCTGTGCCAACAGAAAAGCTCCTTCACTGTTTACATCAAATTATTGTCCCAACGGTATGCAGCGGCTACGCGTTATACGCCTTTGTGTGATGTGTGAGCCTACACCTCTACTTAACAGAAAGGCCTGAGAGCAAGACTTTTTAGGCCTGTTGCGCTGGACTAAAGGAGGTCTAGCGCGAGAGCCCGTAGCCCTGGACTGCACGTTTAATGCGGCTTTAGAGTGTAGCCTACAGTAGAACCAGAGTACAGGAATGTTTCGGAAACTTTCGCTGCCGTAAAGGACCTAACGGACAATAACAATTAATTCAGGGCTTTTTTAGCGTGCAGTTGTACACAAAATGTGTAGTTCTAACTGGATTTGTGCAGTTGCAGAAGCACTTATGTACAGTTAAACATTAGCAAAAATGGCCATTGTAATTGTTACAATCTTAATCGTAGTCTTGAGCTTGTTATACTTCTAATGCGCCAATCAAAAGCCAAGCACAGGGCACTACCTTATTCACCAGCGTTGCGTCTAATGATTCTAATCACAGAGATAGTTCCATCGGACACCCCTTCTGACTTATGACTTGTGTGTGTGTGTGTGTGTGTGTGTGTGTGTGTGCATCTATGCATATATCGCTATGTATCTCTATGTATCTCTGTGTATCTCTGCGTATCTCTAGTATCGCTCTGTATCTCTGTTTATCTCTGTGTATCACTATGTATCTATATGTAATTCCTATGTATCTTTGTGTATCTCTGTGTATCTCTATGTATCTCTATGTATCTCTCTGTATCTCTATGTATCTCTATGTATTTCTCTGTATCTCTATGTATCTCTACATCTCATCATATCTCTATATGTGTATATGTATCTCTGTGTAGTTCTCTGCAACTCTATATCCACACATCTAATCATATCTCTATTATGTGTCTATATATCCTCCATGTATCCACGGGTAGATCTGCAAGTATCCGCATGCATCTTTGCATAAATTATCCCCACATGACTATGTCTATCTCTGTGCAGTGTATCTCTAGATACTCTCCATTATTTCAACTCCCTTCTCGCTCTATCCTCGGGCTTTAAATGTATCACGTGTATCTCTACGTATATCTCCATATCTCTACGTGACTCTGCATATCTCTGTCCACCGTATCTCTAGATTCTCGACATATCATTCCCTTCACGCGCTATGATCCTCGGGCGCTTAAGGCATGCAGCCCAAAATATAAACGCTGATAAAATTCTTGCCGCACCGCGTCTTTGCCAATTGCCAATCGCCAATTATTGCCACTTTGGTGACTCGCCCGTTCTCTACAGTGTATCTGTGTGTATGTCTGGTTGTACCTCCGGGTGTGTCTCCCTGTCTCTGTCTCTCTGTCTCTCTGTTTCTATGTTTCCTTGTGTCGGGGAGAGTGAAGCCTTAGTCAGTTGAAAACAACAATTAAGGAATTTTTATGAGAGTTACAAAATGGGAAACAAATTATAGAAATATGTGCATTGCTATCATCATCGTCATTGTCAATATCGTCGTCGCCGTCGTCGTCATAATCATCGTCGTCATCATCATCGTCATCGTCGTTGTCGTCGTAGTCGTCATAATTATCGTCGTCATCATCGTCATCATCATCGTCATCGTCATTGTCGTCGTCGTCATCATTATCATCGTCGTCGTCATCATCGTTATCGTCGTCGTCGTCGTCGTCATCATGGTCATCGTCGTCGTCGTCATCGTCATCATCATCATCATCGTCGTCGTCATCATCATCATCTTCATCACCATCAGCAGCAGCAGCATCAACAACATTATCATCGTCGTCGTCGTCGTCGTTGTAGCATAGTTGTCATCATTATTATTCACATCATTACAGCCAAATTTTAATAATCATCATCCTCGTCATCATCGTCATCATCGTCATCATCGTCATCGCAGTAATCATCATCATCATCACGTTATATGCGCCATTTTAATGCCTTTCTATTGGCAATTCAAAAATTGTTATTGCGACGCAAAAATTAGCCACTATTATAGCGCTACACAATTACCGACAGTACATTACAACAGACGTAGAATAATTAATTATCAGTGAATGAAAGAACGAATGATCCCGGCACACTGACCTTGTTTGCCGTCTACAGTGAACTGACCCACAAACTGACCCGACTTGACCTACATGTATTATAATCTAGTCCGTAAGTCGCGACCTAATTGGTTGTAAAACGAGTTCTAATGTCGACGGTTTGAGTTAGTGTTATAAAAGGTGAATTCAATACACAAACATGGCACGTTCTTAAGTACGCAATCTCTTGAATCATCAGACACCAACGTAGCAGAGGCATGTCTGAAGAAAATAATACAACCAATGTGGCCCTCAGTCAACGTCATCGTATTCGTCATCGTCAACGTCATCACTATATGGATAGGTGGCGCTTCTAGCGTGTAAACACCAACTCGGTCTGGTCGTGTTTTATCTTCGCCTCTGAGTAGAGATTTTGAAGAGGCGCTATATATAAATTTATGTGATTGTCTATTATTACAAACACTGCTAAACATTCGTATAATATTACCATCATAAAATCGTTGAATGTTAAAGCACATTTCTTATTTTCAAAGATTATAATTGTCATTTTATTATTTGCAAGTGCTGAATGTAGCAAGAATCCAGTGACAACTGTATCGAACCGACAAATATATGTAGCACCAAAGACATACTATTAAAAGGTGTTTAAAGAAATCGCCTATGATTAGTTTCGCCCTCCTCTTTTCTCAAGACTTGGGACTGGCACTGTGAGAGTACGATCAGTGGCAGAGTTAATATTTGCATTGTATACTATGTAGAGTTCAATATCACTTTTCTCAGTTTTTAATTCCAAATAGATGATGATGATGGCTCTCTGCCCGAAGGCAGGTTCATTGGCTTTTACGCCCCTGGGGATGAAATGAGTGAGGTGGTTTCCCGTTGCCTTCCCCACAGACAACGATGGGTGAGCAACTTGCCCAAGGTCGCTCCGCAGCAGCTTGCGCCCCTGCGTCCCACACGTGCTAGCCCGAGATATCTAAATCTCTAAATATCAGCTCCCTGCCCGGGGCTTGAACCGCAGTCCGTTGTATCCAACAGACGAATGCCGCTCTTGCTTACTGGTGTAGCTAATTAGGCCAGTAGTTCCAAATAACAGAACACTAATATTATTATAAATCTTGCCACTATGAACCGTCATCACTAATGTGAACAAGAAAAACTGGTTGCTTCGCTTGTTACTGTCTAACGACACTGTTCCATAACACAGGCGATTATAGTGTCGCCCTCCTCCTTTATCCAGCTTTGGGACTGGCACTGACAGATTTCAAATCGATCAAGACTAACGAGCATAATTAAAATTCTGTTGCATTGCTAAATTTCAACTTGAAGTTGTCTAATAATTAAGAAGCCCATGATTTACCTAGCAACTGAATCGAACCGATGAAAATATGTAGCGTCGATGAAATGCTATTCAAAGGTGTCTAAGGAAATCTTGGGATATTACAGCACTTAAGCAATTCAAGTCTAATAAAAACTGAATTGAACTGGTGAATATATGTAGCGCCTGTGAAGTACTATTAAAAGGTGTCTAAAGAAATCGACGATGATTAGTGTCGCCCTCCTCTTTTCTCAACGCTTGAGACTGGCGCTAACGAAGGACGAACAGTGGCGGAGGTAACTGGTCGTGTTGTGACTTGAAGCGGATATTTTATTCATTAGCGAACTGGGTTTGAGGCCGAAAGCCGTAGTAGGTCAAAATGAACAGTCAGCGGCTGTGTGTGCTTGTATTGTGTGTGTTGTGTGTGTGTGTGTGTGTGTGTGTGTGAGAGAGACAGCAGACAGACAGACAGACATACAGACAGACAGACAGACAGACAGACAGACGGACGGACGGACGGACAGACAGACAGACAGACGGACGGACGGACAGACAGACAGACAGACAGAGACAGACAGATAATGACACACATACACATGCCTTTTATAATGTTTGTGTGTGTGTGTGTGTTTGGGTGTGTGTGTTTGTGTGTGGTGGGTGTGCAAGAGCGAGCGTGGGTGTGCATCGCATTGTTTGTGACCCACGCCAAGAGAGACCATTGGTTACGCTAGAATGCATTGCAAAAATGCCTTATTCATTGCTTCAATTCGCCACGCTCTAGCTATCTACCTGTTTGTATTTGTATGTTTGTCTGCGTGTCTGCCTACGTGTCTGTCTCTATGTATGTCTGTCTGTGTCTATATATAAGTCGGCCTGTCTGTCTATGAGTCTGTCCGTCTGTCTATGTGTCTGCCTACGTGTGTGTCTGTGTGTCTGTCTATGTCTAGATGTCTGTCTGCCTATGTGTCTGTCTCTATGTCTGTTCGTCTGTAGTTGTCTGTGTCTGTCTTTCTGTCTGTAGAGAAATATAAACATGCATGAGTGTCCGCCTTAAAATCAGTGTTAGTGCGTTTGTGTAATTGTGTCTCCCTCTACACGTCTGTCCGTCTGTCTGTCTGTGTCTCGCTATGTATCTGTCTTTCTTTCTATTCTCGTTTCTCTCTGTCTCTGCATCTATATCGGCATCTGCCTCTGTGTCTGTCTCTGTTTGTGTCTGTCTCTCTGTCTTTCTGTGTCTGTCTGTCTGTCTGTCTGTCTGTCTGTCTGTCTGTCTGTCTGTCTGTCTGTCTGTCTGTCTCTCTCTCTCTCTCCGCACCTAAGACTAACAGTCGTGTTTGTTTGTGTGTTGGTATAATTCCCCTTCAAGGCAACGGGCCAGTGCGAAGTGGACACCTACAAAGAGATCACTCCGAACATCAGACACTACTGTGTGGTGCCGAGCCACATTAACAAACACTCGGTACATGCATCTTATAAGTTTACTTTATTATAAAATTAATCTAAAGTTGAATAACAAAATTAAATCAATCTTCGTTCCAACTTTATCTAATCAAACAGAACTTTTAAAAAGGTGTTCAACTTTCAAACGAAAGACTCTTTGTAAGTAAAAATAATCCCAAGGATATCAATAGAAATAACAGTAAATGAAATAATAGTCTTTTTAGTGATCAATGTTAATAATTATGTTGTTTGTTATAATAATAGCAAATTAAATGTAGAATGATTTGGTACCTCGAGGAATAAAAGTATAATAATAATAGTTACAATAATAAATAAAATCTACAATTTCTACAAGCACTAGAATTAAAGTAAATGAAGTGTTAGTAATTTTAGCGACCAATTTTAGCAATAGTGATATAACAAAAATAGACTAAATCCAGAAGGATTGGGCAGCTTGAGGAATAAACAAATAAAAATAATTATAAATAACAAAATAAGAACAATAAGCACAGCAACAAGAAAAACAAAAATAAGAAATAATAACAATTATTGCAACACTAATGATAATAACATTGAAAATAATTCTAACAATAATAGTAATATTACAAAATCCTAGATACCTCGGATAAAAAAATAATATAAATAATAGCCAATAGTACACTTAGCTTAAGCTCAAAGGACAAAAATAACAATAATAATAATTATTATTATTATTATTAATAGTACATGCACACTTAGCTCATAGGACAAAAATAACAATAATAATAATTATTATTATTATTAATAGTACATGCACACTTAGCTTAAGCTCATAGGACAAAAATAACAATAATAATTGTTACTTTTATTAATAGCAAGAATATATAATTAAACTTCAAATCTGGTCCTCCAAAATATGTATTGAGGGTTTCTTTATATTATCCTTTCCTCCTTTTCCCACACCTCCTATTCCTCCACCTCCTCCTCCAAGTCTCTTTCCTCCTCCGCCTCGCTCTTCAATGGTCTTGTTGCATGCTTTGTTCGCATGCCTAATGGGAGACAACTTCCTCACACCTGTTTTAAAGAAGAAAAAATTACTATATAAACCACAATTTTATTACAACTTTTATTATTGAGTTATCTATGCTAAAAAACCTTTCTCACACCTGTAATAGCGAAGATAAAATTACTATATAAACCATAATTTTATTACAAATTTTATTATGTTTTATTTATTATTTAAGGAAATGCTAAGAAATTAAACTTCTTCACATAAATTACGTAACAGCAAAGATAAAATTATAATATCAACCATAATTTTATTTTAATTTTTATTATTGGTTTATCTATGTTTAAGGAAACTTTCTCACACCTGTAATGGCGAAAATAATTATTTATCATATCAACCATAATTATTACAATAATTATAAATCGTTTAACCATGTTTAAGGAAAACGTAGAAAAAATATTTATAGTAGACTAATGATGAAAACATTAACACAATCACTGACAACAACAATAAGACCACCACTAACACCAACATTAACACAAACAATAACATAAACACTAACACCAACGTCAAACACTAACACCAACATCAACACCAACATTAACACAAACACTAACACAAACACTAACACCAACGTCAAACACTCAACCCTAACACAAACATGAACACAAACACTAACACCAACGTCAAACACTCAACACTAACACCAACATTAACACAAACATCTACACCACCACCAACACTAGCGCCAACATTAACACAAACATTAACAACAACAACAACAACAGCAACAACACAAACATTAACACCAACGTCAACACTCACCACCAACACTCAACAATAACACCAAAATTATCACCAGTGTCAACAACAATCCACACCGTCCCTCACCTCTGGCGAGTGCTTCAGTTCTCATTGCAACGAGGTAGGGGTTCGTGGTCGGTCCAACAAGGGTGGACCCAGTCCAGATCGTTTGAAACGGCTTCAGATAGTTTGGCGACTCCACGCCCAATGTTGGCGGTTCGCTAAGCATATGCGCTAGAAAGTTTGTTGCTTTGATGTTCGTACTTGACGATACGACGGCTCGCTCGACCATGTCCTTCTTGAAGTGCCGCCATTTTATCTGGTGAAAGAAATCACAATCATAATAAATATTAAAGACTTACGCCTTGTTTTTTCACATTATTTTTTGTTTGTTTATTTTTAAAGTGGGCTGACATGTAACCATAGGCGTAGGAGAGATTTCAACAGTGGGGGGGGGGAGCAAATGCTACACTTTTGCCCGAAAAATCTGATGACCTTTTTTAGTCGTCCGGTCGAAATTGCCCGAAAATTTTAAATAGATTTTTAAAAAAAAATTCTGGTCTGCTTGCCCGAAAACCATGCAGACTTGCCCGAATGCCGCTCTCGCTTACCGGTGTAGCTAACTAGGCCAGTTTAAGTATGTAAGTATTAACTCTATATGATGCCACTTTATATAGCTCCTTTTCACCTATTATACATAGACTCTATACCTTGTCATCGATCCAGCGACAAATGTCATCATTCTCGTGGTAAGCTCTCACTGCCGCCTTCAGCGCTTCTTCCTTGACGCCGAGCAATTGCACGAGGTCTCTGAAGGCACTTGTGGACAGACGGATGATACGACAACCACGACTGATGAGGTACAGCTGGTCCTTCGCTTCGAGGTATCGCTTCGTGTCCATGGCGTTCTCAAGACCCTGAGAAGGTAAGGGTAAATGCAAGGGTAAAGGTAAAGGTTTTAATGGTTAAGGTAAATGTAAGGGTAGAGGTTATGGTAAAGGTAAGAGTACAGATAAAGGTCGAGGTTAAGGTAAATGTAAGGGTAGAGGTTAAGGTAAATGTATGGGTAGAGGTTAAGGTAATGGTAATAGTAGATGGTTAAGGCAAGGGTATAGGTTAAGGTAAATGTATGGGTAGAGGTTAGGGTAATGGTAATAGTAGATGGTTAAGGTAAGGGTATAGGTTAAGGTAAATGTAGGAGTAGAGGTTAAGGTAATGATAATAGTAGATGGTTAGGTAAGGGTATAGGTTAAGGTAAATGTAAAGGCAAAGCTAAAAAAATTTAAAGGCAAAGGTAAAGGCAAAGGTAAAGATTAGGGTAAAGGTAAAGTTTAAGGTAAAGGCAATGGCACTGGCAAAGGTAACGGTAACGGTAACGGTAAAGCTAAAATAGAGGTAAAGGCAAAGGCAAAATATAGGTAAAGGCAAAGGCAAATATAAAGGTACATGTAAATGTTAATTTAAGGGCAAAGGTAAAGGCAAATGTAAAGAAAGGTAAAGGCAAAGGTAACTGCAAAAGTAAAGGCAAAGATGAAAGTTACGAAAACTGCAAAGGTTAGAGAAGGTCAATCCTAAATAAGATCTTAGCTGGAAGCGTAAAGGACAGAACAAAGAAAAAAAACAATAATATAGGCAATTGAAAAGACCAATGCTGGGGCGCGGTGGTGTAGTGGTGGCGTCGTTGCCTTGAAGCCTGAAGGTTCGAGGTTCGAATCCACCTCAAGCCACCGCCGCGTAGGGACCTTGGGCAAGTCCTTCACTCGCAGTTGCTTAGCGCTTCGGCGTGAAACTCCGATGCAGTGTCCGCGCTGTTGTCGGGAGGGCCTCTGAGAAGCGGTTGAGAGCTGGAAGCGGCGCTATAACAAGTGCACATACAAAGAAACAAAGAAACTTACGAAACAATCTCCCTTGACAAGAACCCCGACTTTGATGAAGTAGAGCGGACGTTTTCCACGGTGAAGAATCGTCTTTCTAAACAGGCGGCAGCAATGAGAAAGAATCGGTATTATCATTGTTAATATGAAGATAATTAGATTAATGATAATGGTAGAGAGAGCAACAGTGATAAATTTAATAAATTTGAAAACAGAATTAATTTTACTTGTGACTTAATTCTTAACGTCATTGATATGAATCTTAGCACTATTATAATTATTATAAACTTGATTCTGAACATTTAAACCTTGATTCTGAGGACTATAATATAGACTCTGTCCTTTTTTAATTATCGCCATTTTTGTTATCGTCCTTTTTTATTATCGGTCCTTTTTTATTATCGTCATTTTCTATTATCGTCAAAGTTGTAAAAAACGTTTTTTTCGTTTTTTATTCTCTCCCAAAAAACGTGGTTTTTTTCGTTTTTTATTTTTCCCATCGTTTTTTATCGGTTTTTTATTTTTTATTTGAATTTATTTATTTATTTACTTTCTGTTATTATTTTCCTTAATTTTAATTTTTTCTGATATTTCTTATGTTTTCCGCCAACTCTCAAGGATTCAGCAAACTAAAGTCATTATTTCATCATTTAACATCATCATTTATAGCCTGCATGTAGTAGGTTCCTAATCAAGGTTTTCAGGGTTAAAATGGGGTTTTAGATGTAGCAAATTCAAAATATTTTCCGTTTCCGTTTTTTATCGCTTTTTTGTGTTTTTTTTATTATTTCGAAAAAACGAGGTTTTTCCGTTTTTTATTCCATTTCCATCGTTTTGTACATCTATGATTATCGTCCTTTTTAAATATCGTCCTTTTTAAATATCGTCCTTTTTATTTTCGTCCTTTTTATTTTCGTCTTTTTTATTATCGTCCTTTTTATTATCGGTCTTTTTTTTATTATCGTCATTTACTATTATCGTCCTTTTAAAATATCGTCCTTTTTATTATCGTCCTTTTTATTTTCGTTCTTTTTTTTCGTCCTTTTTTATTTTCGTCCTTTTTATTATCGTCCTTTTTATCATCGTCCTTTTTATTATCGACTTTTCTATTACAATAGGTAGGATGGGTAAAATAGATGAAAGATGCAAAATATTTAAACGAAGCAAGATACAATGGATAAGATCTGCAAGTCTGAATATTTATTCTGAACTTGCTGCTTCAGCGGTAAATTCAACGGTAAATAGTAGCGCTAAATAATTACTGTTTAAAAAAAGACAGGTTGATACAAAAAGTATATAATGTGAAACAGATTCGATAACAGCCAGTGCCAGTCCCAAGCCTGGATAAAGGAGGAGGGCATGGCTAATGGTCTATGTTACCACACAGTGACGTTAAACTGAAACTACACATAACAGAGGCCAGTGTGAAGACAAAAACCCACCAAAGATAAACTGGAAAAACCAGCAATTGCAAAAGTAATGGCATAGGCAA
Source organism: Lumbricus rubellus (assembly GCA_945859605.1). Classification (NCBI taxonomy): domain Eukaryota; kingdom Metazoa; phylum Annelida; class Clitellata; order Crassiclitellata; family Lumbricidae; genus Lumbricus; species Lumbricus rubellus. Next base: position 1,903,373 of record OX243821.1, read on the forward strand.
GGCCGTAACTAAGGGGGGGGGGGGGGTTTGGGTCTTTGAACACCCCCCCCCCAATGGAAAATTTTACAAATAATATAGCGCATTTACTAGCACATGATGTATAACCATGAAACAAATCCATGAAAACACCCGCACTCGAAATTAAAATAAAAATGTAAAAAATAATAGTATGCATTAACTATCTATCACAATCATAATATAAAAAACCCAATTTTTAAAAAAAAATTGAAAATAGGCGAAAATGGTAAGAAGAAAGTTGCTAGTCAGAAATTCTCCCCGAAGAAACACCCCCCACCCACCTCCAAATGAAATCCTGGCTACGGTCTTTGGCACAGGAAAACAAAGGACACGACGTGAAAGATAAATTCCAAGGTAAATTCCAAGGTAAATTCCAAGATAAATTCCAAGGTAAATTCCAAGGTAAATTCCAAAGTGAATTCCAAGGTAAATTCCAAGGTAAATTCCAAAGTGAATTCCAAGGTAAATTCTAAGGTAAATTCCAAGGTAAAATGTCGGTAACGGTAACACCGATGACATCGAAGGAGGTGCAACTTACCGTCTTTCCACAGGGTGAACAAAGGTATCCGCCAGGTCCCCGACACACTCAGCGTAACCGGACGGATCGAAGTCAAGAAGCTGATATAGAAGAAAACAGAAATTTTAGACGCACGGTAAAATTTAATTTGACGGTAAAGGTAAGAGTTAGATTAATTAAAAGTTGAGGTAAAGTTAACGGTAAAGGTAAGAGTTAGATTAATTAAAAGTTGAGGTAAAGTTAACGGTAAAGGTAAGAGTTACAATGTAGATTAATTAAAAGTTTAGGTAAAGTTAACGGTAAAGGTAAGAGTTAGATTAATTAAAAGTTGAGATAAATGCGACGGTTAAAGTGAAGGCAACATTAAAAAGTTACGGTAAATACTACTGACAACAATGTCTTGGTTGATAATCAAAATACTATTTTACAACCATTGGCGACCAAAACACCACTTGTAATCTATCCCCTACTTGGCTGTTCACCCTCCCACCGCGGTGAGGTGCAGGTAGGAATTTGGAAGGGTGAAAATAATAGCAATCACAAAATAATAATAATTTCCTACCGACCTCGACCAGTTTCTCGGTGAACCTTTCGATCTGGAACTGGCAAGAGGCCTTCTTCCGGTCCTCGAGAATGCCTGGGATGGAGGAAGCAATTCCTCTCGGCATCTCGTTGGCCCTCGAGTAGTGCCTCGACCACGCGTGCCATTCCTCTGTTGTCAACATCGATTCTCGCCAGATGTGCTCGTCAACGATGCGCATAACATCAGCAATGCCCTGCGTTACACCGAGCATAACGTCGCAATTGCAATTGAATGTATTGTATTGTATCGTATTGTATTGTATTGCATTGTATTGTATTGTATTGTAATGTATTGCATTGTATTGTATTGCATTGCATTGCATTGTATTGTATTGCATTGCATTGCATTGTATTGCATTGCATTGCATTGCATTGTATTGTATTGTATTGTATTGTATTGTATTGTATTGTATTGTATTGTATTGTATTGTATTGCATTGAATCGTATAGCATTGTATTGTATTGCATTGTATTGTATTGTATTGTATTGTATTGTATTGCATTGTATTGTATAGCATTACATGTATTGCATTGAATCGTATAGCATTGTATTGTATTGTATTGTATTGCATTGCATTGTATTGTATTGCATTGTATTGCATTGTATTGTATTGTATTGTATTGTATTGTATTGTATTGTATATTAGCCTTTATAAAGCGCCTCTTACAGACTAGCTGTTCAGAGGCGCTCACAGCGTGACAGCCCCGAGGAAATAAAAAAAAGGCTTCAAGTAGCGAAGGGCTGAAGATGACACCTCCAATAAGATCTTACTACGGATAGTGGGAGGGAGGTCATTCCACATAGAAGGGCCTACAATTGCAAAGGCATGGTGTTGGGCCATGGCAGTCCTTGTCCTTGAATTTGTCACTGTTGTTGCAAATTTAGCTCATGCAGTGATGCAATGATGCAACGCACTGCAATTCAATGTAACGCAAGGCAATTGTATGTTACGCGATGCAATTGAATGTAACGCAGCTGCAATTGAATGTAACGCATTGCAATTGAATGTAACGCATTGCAATTGAATGTAACGCAGCTGCAATTGTATGTTACGCGATGCAATTGAATGTAACGCAGATGCAATAATGTAACGCAGATGCAATTGAATGTAGCGCAGATGCATTCGAATGTAATTGAAATTTGTACATTGTAATTGAATTGTGCGCAAAGCAATTGAATTTTATGCGATGCAATAATTTATTGAACGAAATGTCTGTCTGTTTGACTCTCTCTGTCTGTCTCGGTCTCTGTCTGTATCTCCCCTCTTATCTATGTGTGCGTGTGTGTCTGTCTCTCTCCTCCCCTCTCTCTCTCTCTCTCTCTCTCTCTCTCTCTCTCTCTCTCTCTCTCTCTCTCTCTCTCTCTCCTCTCATCTCTCTCTCTGTGTCTGTCTCTCTCCTCTCATCTCTCTCTCTGTGTCTGTCTCTCTCCTCTCATCTCTCTCTCTGTGTCTGTCTCTCTCCTCTCATCTCTCTCTCTGTGTGTCTGTCTCTCTGTCTGTCTCTCTTGTCTCCCTCCCTCCCTCCCTCCATTCCACTGGACGAACAGATGACGTTGATGAGCTAACCTCAAGGACAAAAAAGAGCATGTCTCCCTTGGAGCTATCCTTGACGATGAGTCGGTTGAAGGCGAAATCCTCCGTGAAGCTATTCAGACTTAGATCACGAATCGCGGAATCCGACCAACGAACGATTGGAGACCAAATCCTGTATAATAATAATATTAACAATAACAATAGAGAGAGATGGAGAGAGATCAGAAAGAGACACAGAGAGAGAGAGAGACAGACAGACAGACAGACAAAGACAGACATAAACAGACAGAAATAGAGATACAGAGAGAGACAACGACATCATCATCTGCAATAACATGGTATTAATACTAGTATATGCATCATCATCATCATCGTCGTAATAATCGTAGTCGTCGTCATCATCATCGTCATCGCCGTCGTCATTGTCGCTAAGCGAATCAAAGCCAATCCATTGCAGTCCGCAATAGACCAATGGTCCAATGCAGTCCACAATAGTCTACTGCAGTACACAATAGTCCATTGCAGTCCACAATAGTCCATTGTAGTCCACAATAGTCCATTGTAGTCCACAATAGTCCATTGTAGTCCACAATAGTCCATTGTAGTCCACAATAGTCCATTGCAGTCCACAGTAGTCCATTACAGTCCACAATTATTATAGTCCAATGCACTCCACAATTATAGTCCATTGCAGTCCACAATAGTCCATTGTAGTCCACAATAGTCCATCGCAGTCTACAATTATAGTCCATTGTAGTCCACAATAGTCCATTGCAGTCTACAATAGTCCATTGCAGTCCATAAGAGTCCACTGTAATCCCATGCAATCCAATCCAGAATCTTCCAGTGTAATTTTATTTCTAATCTAATCTAATCTAACTTGTAATCTAATAAAATCTAACTTATAATCTAATCTAATATAATCTAGTCTGATCTGATCTGATCTAATATAATCTAACATATAATCTAACCTACTCTAACTTATATTTAAATCTAATCTAACTTAAAATCTAATCTACCTTGTAATCTAATCTAATCTAATCTGATCTGATCTAACTTATAATCTAATATAATCTAATATAATTTAACTTATAATCTATTCTACTTATAATCTAATGTAATTTATAATCTAATCTAACTTATAATATAATCTAACTTATAATCTAATCTAATCTAATCTAGCTTATAAAATAATCTATTCTAATCTAACTTACAATCTAATCTAATCTAACTTAAAATCTAATCTAATCTAACTTATAATCTAATCCAACTTAAAATCCAATATAATCTACTTTAATCTAATCTAATCTAACTAACAGTCTAATCTAATCTCAATTATGTTTTATCTAATCTTATCTAATCTAATCTACCTGAAGAAGTTGAATCTCGTCGCCAATTCCTCCTCCTGCAAAAGATCGAGACCGTTTTCAATGTAAGCCTCGCGATCGATCACAAGAAACTCAGAATCTTCAGCACAAACGACTGTTGCCGTTCTTGGCTTGCTACGGATCACTCCGACCTCCTACAAGAAAGACAAGAGATTGAATGGTTTGATTGATTGATGGATGGATTGATGCACTGATTGATTGATTGATTGACTGATTTGATTGGTTGGTTGAATGATTGATTGGTTGGTTGGTTGATTGGTTGATTGATTGAATGAATGAATGATTGATTGATTGATTGATTGACTAATTGATTGAATGAATGATAGAATGGATGAATGAGTGATTGGTTGAGTGATTGACTGATTGATTGAATGAATGATAGAATGGATGAATGAGTAATTGGTTGAGTGATTGACTGATTGATTGAATGAATGATATAATGGATGAATGAGTGATTGGTTGAGTGATTGACTGATTGATTGATTGATTAACTGATTGATTAATGGATTGCATGAATAAATGCATGATTGATTGGTTGACTGACTAATTGTATGATTGATTGATTGCATGATTGGTTGAATGATGAATAGACCGACAGATAAACAGACAGTTGCCGTTTGTGGCTTTCTGTGGATCACTCCGATGCACAAGAGATCGAAATGGAAAGCAGTGGACTGGATGAGACTTAACGTCAGGACAGGGGCGGATCCAGAGGGGGCCAATACGGCCATGCCCCACCCCATTCAAAGCTGCCCATGTATAATTGTGCCCCCCATTTGGTTTTAACAAGTGTTTTCGAACAATGTATGATAAGGAGATTTCGACCAAATGACTGAATGACTGAAAAAAGGTCATCAACTTTTAGGCGGATACCCCACAAAATTTTCCACACCCAACCCAAAGAATTTTTGCCCCCCCTTCGTCCAAATTTTTGGTATCCGCCCTTGCGTCAGGGCCACCGGAGCAAAACAGAGCGTGGCCCCTTCCGAACATAATTATGTCCGCCGGGGCGTCGGTACCTCTTACAATACAGACATTGGCATGTGGTATTTGTTGCCACTGGAATTGAAAATGCATAGATTTCACCTTCGATATGAAAATTGAAAATAAGCATAAGTCTTACATAATTTTGGAGTAGCCCCGTTTGGATTTAAAACACCTTTAAATCTCTTTTCATCGCTGTATATATTAAGTAAGTTTCGCACAAGCCTTCATAATAATAAATTAATGTGAATTAAAAAAAGCATTTAATAGAATGCGGATTTTTATTTAAAGGTGTGTTATATACATGTACTTAGGCCTACTGCCAGTGTACATGTATTCCGTATTTACTTCACGGTTTTGTGAGTAAAATCGACATGAATTGTGCAATAGCTTTAATTAAATAATGTTACATCTTTCATTTTTTGGTCACTTTAGGGCCCCCTTCCTTTCGAGGGCCCGTCCGGTCGGAGGGTACGGATAGACCTCTGCTTAACGTGAATTGAGGTAGAATAGTTCGGACTGGATGGATGGATGGATGGAAGGATTGATGGATGGATTGATGGATGGATGGATGGATGGTTGGTTGGATTGATGATAATATGGATGGATAGATGAAAAGATGAGTGGATAGATAAATGGATATACGAATAGATACTGCTCGAGATACTGACATGCATACCAATTTGGATAATTATAATTATAGACAGATTAAGACAAAAAGACATGGATATTAATTATAAACAACCATAGAGACGGACACAGAAATACAAACAAACAGACATACAGAAATACAAACAGACAGACATACAGAAATACAAACAAACAGACATACAGAAATACAAACAGACAGACATACAGAAATACAAACAAACAGACATACAGAAATACAAACAAACAGACATACAGAAATACAAACAGACAGACACACAGACATAAATACAAACAGACAGACATACAAAGAAAAATACAAACAGACAGACAAACAGACAGAAACACAAACAAACAGACAGACATACAAACAAACAGACAGACACACAGACAGAGGTGACCAAAGGTATCCTACCCCAAAGCAGGCTCCCTTGCGCCGGGGAACATAATAAGTCATCGGTGTCCCATCGTTTTCAAGATGTCCCGTGTCCACAATGCAGTTCACTGATCCAGTGTAGATGTAGTAGATGCTGAAGGCCACGTGACCACGCCGCAGCACCACCCGGCGCGCCTCGCACCTGCGCCAAGTAATATAGTGCCAAACACACCTTGCTATTGTTCTTGTTGGTATGTCGCTGCAAGATACGGCATTGTCTGTCTGTTTGCAGGGCCGGTGTCATGCGAAAAACTATCCGGCAACAAAAACTATCCGGAACCTTCTGTCATTGGTTCACGTGACGTATGACGTCAGATAGCAACGTTAGACGCCTCAGCCTCGTTTTCGTTGACAAATATGATCCGGGCTGATTGTAGTTGACTATAATAGTTGATTGCGGAAAACAAAATGCGGGATCTTTATAAATAACATTGAATAATAATTGCAAATCCTCTATCTTTAGTTGATTTATTTATCATGAACGAGACATTATTGTAATCTTATTGCGTTGCAATGTCTCCGAAAATTTGGTCGGAACTTCTGAAGATTAGGCGTATGTAACCTGCGATCCGAGATGTGCGTCAAGTTCGCAGGCATATTGAGATTTAGATTCGCCATACATATTCGTTTCAGGTGTGACTTCCCAATAAGGCACAAAAGTCAGGCACGCCCGAAGTATTTGTGTGATCATATACTTCGCCCCCTTTCTGCCGCGTCGCTTCGTCTTCTTAGGTCCTCTGATCGCCTTGACCTCTTTGTCCCCAGAGTTAGGACCGCCATGGCTCAATCCAGAAAATTTCCCTGCATTGGTCCCTCCCTATGAAATGGGCTTCCTCCATTCGTTCGCTCTGCCATCCTATCTAGTAGTGACTACTAGATAGGATGGCAGAGCGAACCGATAAGTAGTGTGTATCCTCGTCTTTCTCTCGTCTGAAAACTTGCCCGTTTTCTAGGGACTGAATGCACTGTGAGCGCTTCTGAAAGGCTCTTGCTGCAAGAAGCGCTTTATAAATGGTCAGATACAATACAATGCAATTAATCATCATCAGAACTACCTAGACCAATAGTCGCTAGAGCGTTTAAAATCATTATTGTTCCTTGCGACTATTGGTCTGGGTCAAGGCCGTAGCCAGGATTTGATTTCGGGGGGTGTTTCTTCGCCGAAAAATTTTTGACGACCTTTTTTTAATCGCCGAAATTTCTGAATTTCTGACGACCTTTTTTAGTCATTTGGTCTGAATCTCAAGAAATTTTTTGATTTTTTCCGTCAACAAATCTGACCACCTTTTTTTATAGTCATTTTGCCTAAATTCATGCTTTTCCATTATGTGCTAGTGAATGCATTCTATTATTTCATTTCTTGAGGGTGTCTTCATGGTTTTATTTCATGTCTTTTTACATCAAGTGCTAGAATAAATGCATTAGATTTTTTCTATATTTTTCATTTCGGGGGGTGTTCAAACACCCAAAACACCCGGCCCCTCCCCTGTCTACGGTCTTGGTCTAGGTAGTACTTATGGTGTTTAATATGCCCTTTTAAGTGTTATGAGATGGATAGGGCTTGAGTATGACATTTCAAGTGGCAAACTTTGCTAATTTGATGCATTGAAATACACGGTCGATAATATGTGAAGTTTGGAAGGCTACAATAGGAACAATAATGATTTAAACCCAATCGCGACTATTGTTCTGGGTAGTGTGTTGATGGTGTTTAATATGCCCTTTTAATCGCTATGGGATGCATAGAGTCCAAATATGTGAATTTACCAAGTGAAATTACCAGTTCTAGCGTGCCTGGTGTTTGTGCCTTCTTGGGGAGGTCACCCACGAATCGATATAGTAGGCGAATCTCAACCCCAATATGTTTGCGAACTTGACACACATTATAGTTAGCTGCAGCTGTTTCTATTCACAGAATCTGCAGAGATGTATTATTATAATGGTAATATTTGCAGTTTAGCCTCGCTTGTGGTAACGAAGCTTACTAGCGACACCCTCCTACTTTATTCAGGTATGGGACTGGCATTTGCAGAGTGCAACCATTGACGGAGTTAGGCAGATGTATTTTAAAATACATTATAAATTTTTTAAATGTTTATCGTTAGACACCCTATTTTCTTGCATGAAATTTCTTCATAAACGATCTAATTTCCAAAACGGATTTTCCATTCTAAAAATAGAACACAAGTTTCTACTGACTCAACACCGCTTCGTTCATTAGAATCACTGTTTTTCCACGTTTACTTGCACGCTCGCAATGTCACTAGCCCATTATATCACTTACATGCATGTATTACAATAGTTCGTTGCATACCGAGTTATATGCTTCATAAAGCGAATTATTCCTAATAAACGTCGAAAAACAACCCGGATAGTTTTTGTCAACGGATAGTTTTTCGCACGTATGTCGTGCGAAAATGTATCCTAGCAACGAAGTGGGCGTGGCCGGATAGTTTTTGTTGCCGGATAGTTTTTCGCATGACACCGGATCAAGAAATGTGGGGACACTGATCGAAAAATCTGATGACTTTTTAGTCGTTTGGCCGAAATTTCGTCAAAAGCTAAAAAAATTGTAAGGTTTTTCTCTCACTTGTGTGTGGGGGCCCCTGTTCGGCCGAACATGTTGAAGATGCCTTAATCCGGCCCTGTCTGTTTGTCTGTTCACCTATGCACACGTGTAAGTATTTATGCATGTCTACTTTCTGTCTGTCTGTCTTTCTGTCTGTCTGTCTGGCTGGCTGTCTGTCTGTCTGTCTGTCTGTCTGTCTATATGTATGTCTAAGTGAGGCAGAGACAGAGACAGACAGACAGTGAGGCAACCATACAAGATACATTGTAAGTGCTTTTACATGTATAACTACCTGGTCCAGTAGGCTACTAGAAATTCGAAACTAACTGTTTCTATGTCAATCGAAGAAATTTAAAATGAAACGACTCAAACGAGTATATGAGGCAGTTGAGCTACTATATAAAGGTGTTCAGCAGCAGCAAATGTCTAGGATAGATCTGCGCTATATAAATTCTGATTGATTGATTGGTTGGTGATTGATTGTTTGACTGATTGACTGATTAATTGATTGACTGATTAACTGACTGAATGACTGACTGATTAATTGACTGACTGACTGATTGATTGCATGAGTTATTATTTGATTGACTGACTGACTGATTGACTGATTGATTGATTGATTAATTGATTGATTGACTGACTGACTGACTGAACGACTGACTGACTGAATCACTTATTGATTGATCGACTGATTGATTGATTGATAATTATTAGCATCGTACTTGAAGTAGCGCACGACTCTGCACATGGCCAGCTGCATGGGACGATTGTACTTTGCAAAGCTTGGCATCCAACTCATCAGTTTCTCGATCACAGCGATGTCCTCCGCTGTTCGTTGCTCCGGGTTCTTCACCAGTATGGCCACAACTTCTGGGGGAGCTCGAGTCTGAGAAGCAAAAAAAGTAACCAATAAGAACATGCGCGTAATGACTATTATTAGGCCTAACAAATGTTGTGTTTCCGGTAACCCGACCGACCCTCTTTTTTGCCGCGACCCAAATAATTTTGTAAACTTTAATAAATTTGTTTCTTAAATTTAAATTTAAAACAATTTTTTTTAAACATTTGTATTGACATAACAGAAAAGACGTCAACAAAATGAAATTAATAGGACTGTTTACTAGAGCAGTTTTAGGTGCAGACAGTCGGAAAATAGGCAGTTTATACTTGCTTAGAACACGTACTTTGTTTCAGCGTGCAAAAAAGACTAGTGGGGTATACTTTTTCGGATAGTCACTGCATAAAACAATTTTACCAAAATAAAAATATTTTTCGACCTACCTACCCAATTTTTTTTAGCTCTGTTACCGGAAACACAACATTTGTTAGGCCTTATAATAGACAAAGATGGAGGGAATACGTGTTAAATCGGGGGTCCTAAGCAAGGCTTTAATCACCATTCCTAATTCACATTTACGCAGCATCAAATACACGTGTACATATAACAGCATATTAATGCGTAAAAAAGGTGTTTCGAAACAACCACATAAAATTCTCAGTCTTTTATGTTTTATTTACTTGATTGTGTTCGTAAAACGAACGTTGGTCCAATACGACGTGTTAATACCCGGGTGTTTTAGGCACGGCTGTAATAACCGTCCCTTGTTCACAGTTTTACATAACAAATAGCATCAAATGAACACGTTAAAAAGGTGTCTGGATACATCCACATAAAATTACAATTATTATAGGGAACGACAATATTAAACTTCCCCGGGCAACTCCGGGTACCACAGCTAGTCAATAGCTTAATTATATTTTTATAATTGAATATTGTTAGTGTCCACTTTCTGCCTGAACGCAAGCTTCAAAACTCCAGCGCTAATTTGTTTGAATGTGCACTTGTTATAGCGCCCCTTCAAGCTTTAGCTACTCAGAGGCGCTCTCGAATGCAAAGCGACACTGCATCGGAGTTTCACGCCGAAGCGCTGAGCAATTGTTTTGAGTGAAGCACAAACTAGCAAAAAAGGTAATTGTCCTGCGATTGGAAGCAATTTACCATGGAGGATTGTGAAGCAAAGAAAGGATTGTGCAGTTCTAAAAATACCTTAAAAACAGACCTGCGATTCATGGAAATTATAGACCTATGATTACTATTTATTCTCGATTTAGCTTTGTAAATGTAAATAACTAAAATGCATTCGACATGAGAGCACGATGCAACATTTACCAAACCCCGACTATCACCTAGAAACTAGTCACACGACGTTTTTAAAGTAGCGTCCAGTCCTGTAGGCCTGTATAAAACTAGGTCTTTGTTACAATACCTTAAGACTCAACCCTTTAATGCCGAGATGGTAGTAAATGGTATGGGAAAGCCTATACCGTCCGGCATTAAAGGCTTAAGCTCACATCCTTCAAAACTGCGCACTAGTTATTTTAGCTCGTCTCTGAGCATTGCCAGTCCCAAGCCTGGATAAAGGAGGAGGGCAACAATACCTCTTTGACTGCTTTAAAGTCTCTTGGCTTGAAGGCGAGGTTGATCCCGGTCGCCGCTTTCGTCACCATCCGGGTTTTCTGCACCGATTCAGTCGTGACGTCACTTCCGTCTGCGGAAGCCGGCTGCTCGGACACCGCCAAACCAATCTCCCTTGCGCTGATTCGTAGCGCTATATAAGAGACGGTCATTAGACGGACCTTGCGTACGGTGCGAACCCAAAGCTGAAACGGCTGCGACCAATAGGAAAGCAGAAGATGTCATTAGTTATTCATGAGTGGGAGGGGAATAGAAAGTTCATGATTATTCTGGGTAGGTAGATAGTCTAAGATAGACAGACATAGACAGACCGGCAGACAGACAGACATACATACATACATACAGACAGACAGACAGACATACATACGTACATACATACATACATACAGACATACATACAGACAGACAGACAGACAGATAAACATACATACGTACATACATACATACATACATACATACATACATACATACATACATACATACATACATACATACATACATACATACATACATACATACATACATACATACATACATACATACATACATACATACATACATACATACATACATACATACATACATACATACATACATACATACATACATACATACATACATACATACATACATACATACATACATACATACATACATACATACATACATACATACATACATACATACATACATACATACATACATACATACATAAATACATACATACATACATACATACATACATACATACATACATACATACATACATACATACATACATACATACATACATACATACATACATACATACATACATACATACATACATACATACATACATACATACATACATACAGACAGACAGACAGACAGACAGAGACAGAGACAGAGATAGAAGTGAAGAGATAAAGAGACGGACATTATATATCTATATTATAATAGATCAGCTGTTGGAAATATTAATTAAAGAATAGGCAAATAATTTATTATACACCCGTGTTTATAATTATAGAATTTTGATATATTGTTGAATTTGTTGTAAAATAATATCAGAGACGTCAATAAAATATAGTCCAAGTTGTTTTGGGGCAAAGGGGCGCAGTGTATAACATGCTAGCATGGAGATTTGTGTTTTGTGAATTTTTTTAACCAGTTGCCGTCTGTCAAACGGATTGTTTCAATAAAGAAAATATTATTATCATTTCAATAAACCGCTGATGTCACAAAGTAATGAATAACGTCAAAATGACCCTGCATTGAAACACCTTTAAATAATGTCCCTAATCACTCTTAAATAGTAGAAATTTTATACTTGAATAATTTTTATCGTAAGCAATTCGAGTAGGCTACTGCAACTAACTATATGCACGCCTCTAATATTACTATAGAGTATTGATAAAGGTCTAAATATTTCAATTAGTTGATTTAAAACTGATTATTGGACATAAATACCTTGAAAGTATCGTAAATACTGGATCTTTTTCGCATCTCCTGTAAAAGATAATATTAATAATAATAAACAAATGGATTATTTCTTGCATTTTTCAATGGCGCCCCTTCGAGCTCGCTACTCAGGAGCGCTCCCTACTACAGCGCGGACACTGCATCTGAGTTTCGCGCTGAAGTACACGAGCAATTCCGAATGAGGGTCTCTACGCAGCCTCTTGAGGTGGATTCGAACCTGAAACCTTGAAGCTCCAAGGCACCGAAGTGACCGAACCCACCACTGCACACACGAATCAAGATGGTCATAATAATGATGACGACGACGACGTTGATTTTGATGACGACAACGAGGATTATGATGATGACAATGACTACGACTACGACGACTACTATGATGATAAAGACAACAACAATTGCGATAATGACGATGACAACGGAGTATACAAGAGAAAAATTGTTCCGACATCAAGTACTCCGCATACTGGATGAAGCAAGTACTCAGCATACTTGATACATAAAGTACACCGTATTCTGAATACATCAAGTACTCCGCATATTTGATACATAAAGTACTCCACATACTGAATACATCAATTACTGTGCATACTGAACGAATCAAGTACTCCGCATACTGGATGCATCTAATAATATGCATACTGGACACATCAAGTACTCAACATACTGACTGCACGAAGTATTCCGCATACTGAACACATCAAGTACTACGTACACTAGACGTCAAGTACTCCGCATACTGGTTGAATTTAACACTCCGCATACTGGATGCATCTAATACTCTGCATACTTGATACACCAAGTACTCAGCACACTGAATACACCAAGCACTCCGCAAACTGGACACATCAAGTACTTCGCATACTGGACACATCAAGTACCACTCCGCATACTGACCTGTTTCGACGTCGTTTCGCTGAATTCCGGAAGTTCAGCGACCACTTCCTGTTCTTCTGACGTCATCGTCATCTCGCACTTCCGTTTGTCGTCCAACATTCGTTTCCGGTTGTGTTTCAGTCTTTCACGAAGTAGATCGAACACGCGATGTTTCATCCGCTGCTTCTGCTCAACGCCGCCCTTCCTTCAAAGTCAACAGTATTGTATTGTATTGTATTGTATTGTATTGTATTGTATAAGTGTATTGTATTGTTTTGTATTGTATTGTGTTGTATTGTATTGTATTGTATTGTATTGTATTGTATTGTATAAGTGTATTGTATTGTATAAGTGTATTGTATTGTATTGTATTGTATTGCATTGTAATGTATTGTATAAGTGTATTATATTTTATAAGTGTATTGTATTGTATAAGTGTATTGTATTGTATTGTGTTGTGTTGTGTTGTATTGTATTGTATTGTATTGTATTGCATAAGTGTATTGTATTTTATAAGTGTATTGTATTGTATAAGTGTAATGCAGTGTATTGTATAAGTGTATTGTATTGTATTGTATTGTATAAGCGTATTGTATTGTATTGTATTGTATAAGTGTATTGTATTGTATAAGTGTATTGTAATGTATTGTATTGTATTGTATTGAATAAGTGTATTGTATTATATTGCATTGTATTGTAACTTACCATTTATAAGGCGCTTCTCGTAGCAAGTGCGTTTCAGAAGCGCTCCCAGTGCGTTCAACCCCGAGAAAAAGGCAGGTTTTTAGACGAGAGAAAGACGAAGATACACTACCAGGATGGCAGAGCGAAATGATGGGGGAAGTCCATTCCGTAGAGAGAGGGACCAATGAAGGCAAATGATCTGGATTGAGTCATTGTTAAGTCGTTACCAACAACTCCCCTTGTCTTTGTACCATGCCTCTAT
>OX243821.1:1918008-1978008 GCA_945859605.1 Lumbricus rubellus
TTCAAAATTCCTGAAATTTTGGTAAAGTGTCCGCATTTCATATTCACAAAGGTAGAAAAAAATAATCCAAGCTGGTTTGACGTTTTCCACAAAAAATTGAAGTAGAATACCTCTGGGGTGTGTCACACCCCCACTTCACCTCCTACGGGTTAAAAATGTACCATTTTTCCAAGCCAATCCTACAGTGATCATATGTTTTTTAGACATATCCTACTTTCCCACTTTTACCCTGACCACAACCGACCATTACGACACCTAACCTGATCCTAACCGACACTCACAACGCCTAACCTGATCCTAACCGACACTCACGACGCCTAACCTGACCATAACCTAACCTCACGACGCCTAACCTGACCATAACCTAACCTCACGACGCCTAACCTGACCATAACCGACCCTCACAACGCCTACCCTTATCCTGACCGGTTTGGGTCCACTATTCCGAGGGTTCACTATTCCAAAGATCCACCCAACCCTACATCTAACTCTAACCCTAAACATAACCCTAACCCTGAACCTAACCCTAACCCACCTATTGCCACCCTAATCCCAACCCTAACCTTAACCCACCCTAACCCTAGCCATCAAGGATAGCGAACAAAATATAGCGGATATTCGGAATAGTGGACCTTTGGAATAGCGAGCCGTTACCATCCTGACCAACATTCACGGTCCCCGATACTGCAATTAAGCCGTAATAAGTAAGGAAGTAAGTAAGTAAGTAAGTCAGTCAGTCAGTAAGTAAGTAAGTAAGTAAGTATATTCTTTATTTCTTAACCAGCTGCCAAACAGCACTCTGGTGAACAAGTATCACATAAATTTAACATAAGACATACAAAATTTAATGTTTAAGACTAAACAAACTAATTAATATGTAAACAACATTCTAGTTATAAATGGCTTTCTCATTTGATTGTCTGCTCGTGGAAGTACCCGGTCATGGTGTCTGGGGCGCAGGTTATAACCCGTTTGTTTCGCTGGGGGAAGCAACTCGTGGAGGACATGGCCGGGTCTTGTCAGAACCGCCGAAAACAAACAACAAACTGTTATAGGCGTGGCGACAGAGTTCTTCAAATGTTGGAGTATCACACGAGAGATAATGCTAGATAATTAGGGCTTGGAGCCTGCCCCTCTCTTGCTGCATAGCATACCCCATAGAGATGTATTAAAATATAAGGCTAGAGGGAATATCACGCCGTCATATTGATGTCGCTTCTGTAATCGTGCCGGCCAATCAAATCACGTCTAATCGACAGTAATCGTGCCGACCAATCACAGTCTTACACCTTCCAACAGCTGGAAAAGTAAAAAAAATTAAAACTAACATGGCTTGTGACGTCACTGGCGTGATTACCGTTAAATATATATTAAGGTCGTTGATGACTTCACTTTTTTATGCAGATGAGATAGGCCATATTCTCTCTAGCCTATATATTTTATATATATAGCGTACATCTCTATGGCATACCCCCACCATGCAGGAGCTGCACAACGCAGACGAGCCATCGTAGTAGATCGTACACGTCATGGACCTTACCTCAAGATCGACATAAAAGGGTCAAAACGTTTCCACGGGTCCACCCCTGCCTTTCTTCTCCGTAACATCAACGGTTTAGACGTCGCCATTTTCAGATTCAAAATGTGGTCTGGTCGTTAATTATTATCAACACTGAAACTCTAATATTATTACCAATTTTTATCAAACAGTTTATCTCGAATTCATAATTCACTTGGATACGTCAGCATTGGATACGTCAGCATTGGTTACGTCATAACAGAAGCGCGCGTCATGCATAATAATTAGTTAATTGCAGTTTTGGAAAAAAATTTTTTTGGGAGCTGTTGATTAGTTTCAGTTAAGTTTCAAGGTTTCAAACGCTATTTATACTTAGTTATATTACCATAAAATTGGTGTTTTTGAAGTAGAATACATGCGAGAATATCCCTACGCATTCGCTATGGTGGTAAGGATAACTGCACGTTAAAAAAGCCCTGTCGGAAAATAATGTTTCTTTGCATCGCCGTGAACGTATTACAGGCCACAAAAAGGAAGAAAAGCAGGCGATGACTAAAAAAGGTCGTCAGACATTTTGACAATTAAAAAAAGTCCGTCAGAAAAGTTCGCCCCCCCCCCAAAAAAAAGAAGTCGGCTGTGCGTACTCAGTACTCACCTCAAAATTCACGGTCGAGAAAACACTCCCCTCAACCCCCACCCCGAAATAAAATCTCGGCTACTGCTTTGAATCCAGTCCCTCCCGGCTTGCCACCCAATTCTGCTAAGGTCTTTTCTGCACATTGGTCCGCAACCTGCTGGAAAATATTGCCACTGGAATTGAAAAGGCAGAGGTTTCTCCTTCAGATATGAAATCTGAAAATAAGCATAATAATATCCGCGTTTGGATTAAAGCACCTTTAAATCGTTTTTTCATCGGTTTATATATTTAAGTCAGCTTCGAACAATGGGTGTATCACAAAGACGGGTGTAATCTCGCTGTCACTACGAACGCTCTTGTTTGCCGCAAGATGTCGTTAAACACTCAATAAATGAACAAATTTAAAGACAAATTTAGACACCTTTAAATAATTCTTCACATGCAGTTAAATGCTTCCTTCAATTCACTATATTATTATTAATCATTACTGGTCTAGTACCTTGCTCATAAGTGCTGTAATATGCCGAGCAAATTTCTGTCCAGGGTAACGGCCTCTGTTGTCATAGACCCTGGTCAAATCGGATCCATCCATCTATATTGTTATGTAGGTATATAATAATATAATATAATCGTCATAATTGCCCTTTTAGTAATCGCGAAGACTGCGAAGACTAGGTAAGTAATAAATAATTCGAAGCGCTTTATATCATCACCTTTGCTTCGATTTATTTATTTAATAAGTGCGTAATTACTTAATGACCGTCTTGCTTTAAAAATTATTTATTACTTACTTACTGACCGCTTTGCATTGTGGGACGCTGCGCTCTATTTTAGTGCCGTCGTTGGCAACCATCTTATTTTGAAAACGGGCACGCAGTCTTCGGGATTACCGCCCTTTTAACATCTTTAATGCTGCAGCCACTGCTACGACAGCTAATCTCTAGGCCTACCTATAAAATAGAAAACGTGATTTTATGTATGCTGAACGTGTACCATAAAACAACGTTAAGTACGCAAATATTTTCAGGGGATGGGCTAATCCAACCCCCTTCCGGATCGTTACCACATTTTGCTTAAGCCCCATAGGCACCCCCGACCCGCAACCTACTTTATATATATATATATATATATATATATATATATATATATAAATATATATATATATATATATATATATATATATATATATATATTGAAACGCCAATGTAAAGATTTCACCGCAAAAATCAATATCTGAACTAGGCATGGCTTGAAACACCTTTAAATAAAAATTTCAATACTGTATATAAAAGAAACATCGTAGATTTATGTCGGTCTGACTTTGTTGTATCCATTCTCGATGCGAGGGTCGACAATCATTCATTCATTCTAGAATTTATATAGCGCTTCCTCAAGATTGACTACTCAGAAGCGCTCCCCACTCTAGCATGTCAAAAAGGACAGTTTTGAGTTTAATTTTTAAAATGTTTCAGTAATAACCCCAGAAAGTAGACGTAGCTCATGTGGGAGCCCATTCCAGACAACTGGGCTGATCACATTGGATAACAAACTGGCATGGAGAGCGAGAGGTAACGACTTCGAGCCCCCGTTCGGGCAGTCGTGCTTTGTAGGCTGCTGTTAGCGCCGTGTACTGCAGGCCGTCTGTTCTGTTAGCAGCTAAGTTTTATGTTAATAAAGAAGGCGGTGAGCGTGGTGGTGGTGGTGGTGGTGGTGGTGGTGGTGATCGTGGTGGTGGTGATGTCGGAATTAGTGGAAGGAGGTGTTGGTTGTGGTGTTTTACTGAACTTTGTCATCACATAATTTTGTCCTGAATTTTACGCTAAAAGTGCACCACTAGCGATTTAATTCTGCAAAGTTTTTCTTCGGCGGGCTAATCTAGCCCCCCAATCGCTACCCCATTTTGCGCCCTACCCGCAATCTGCCAAACAATTTTGCCGCTGGAACACCATTACAGAGATATCACCCTCATATAAATTATATAAAATCTGAACAAAGTTTGATTGCAACCCTTGGTATTTAAAACCACCTTTAAATAACTTTTCATCAGTGTATATAAATAAGTCACATTCGGCATATTGTGTTCTAATCACATTAAATCAAATCTCGCAGTCGATATTGAACGGCCTTGTTTGACGCAAGATGGTGTTAAACACTAAATAAAAAACACACGAAAAGACAAAATTGGACACCTTTAAATCAAAGCTTTTCAATTTTTTTAAAAGCTTCAGTCAACTCATTTTCAACAATTTTCAAAGAAACTTTAAATCTTAGTCACCACCACTAGGCCTAGTCATTAAATTTATTTGCAACCAGTACAATGACTACATAATTACGAAGCTCCACCATTAAGCACAGAATAACTGAGTAAAAGACTTGAATCTCACGGTCTTAATACACATCAACCAACTTAAAGGAAATGTACATGGGAAAAGATCAAGGGGGAGACCAACGAAAAGATGGATTGACACGATAAGAGAGGACTGCAAAGCAATGGGAATGTCAATAGGCTACAGGAGGTGACGCAGGATAGAAAAAAGTGGAGAGCTACCATGGGAGAGCGGCTGACGCGTGCTGAAGGCATCGCCGGACAAGTCAAGTAAAGTCAACTTAAAGGATCGAATCTGTCACTATTCGCGTTATAAGCCAACTAACCGCCATACATGTATTTCTCAGTCAAAAGATTCAGCGCCCTGCAAAGTACAAACCTTTTTAGATGCACAGGCTCTGAATCAAAACAAAATTTGCCGCAAGATGGTGTTAAACACACAATAAAAGAACACACGAAAAGACAAAATTAGACACCTTTAAAACAATGCTTTCCATCATTTTAAATGCTTGAGTGAACTAAATTTCTAGCAATATTTAATGCACTTTTAATTCAAATGTACCGCTAATGCTGCCACCACCCCACCACCGTAGCATTTATTAACCTCTCAAGTATAATTACGAAGCTCTCATCGATGGCAGAGAATTAATGAGTAAAATGACTTGAATCACAGCAACCAACTCAGAGGTTCGAACCCGTCTTTATTCGGGTTATAAGGCAAACTAACCACGGTATCCCTCAATCAATAGACTCATCACGCTACAAATCACAAACATCTCTTCAAATTAGACACCTTTAAAACAATGCTTTCCAACATTTTAAATGCTTCAGTCAACTCATTTTTAACAATTTAGAAAATGCTTTTAGTCTTATTATACTGCTAATGCTGTCACCACCCCACCACCACTAGTCATTTATTAACCTCTTATTACGAAATTCTCATCGATGGCACAGAATAACCGAGTAAAGGACCTAAATCTTAAATTAATACACAGTAACCAACTCAAAGGATCGAACCCGTCTTTATTCGCATTAAAAGGCAACCGCTTTAGCCAACTAAACACCATGATATCCCTCCATCAATATATTCAACACCATACAAAATACACACCTCTTTAGTTGCACAGGTGCTGAATCAAAACAAAGTCGATAGGCAGGAGGAGGGTCAAGATCCGGATAGTCAGGCGAGGAGTTAGACAGACGACTAGCCTATGGTGGATGATGTTAAGAGTTGGAATAAGATAAGGGGAAGTGGAAGAATAAAGATAGGTTCCATCAAAAAGCAATTTTTTTAGACTTACTTATAATTATATACCGTAGAAAAATTGTATTTAAAGGTGTTTTAAGTTTCGAGTGAAAGATCTGTTACGATATAGCGAGAGGTGGAGTTTGTTATAGATTCTTCTCAGAGGTGCTCGCGATTACAACGCGGACACTGAATCGGAGTTTCACTCCGAAGCGCTGAGCAATTTTGAGTGAGGCCATCCGGGAGATAAACCAATCTACCCACTTTTTTAAAATGCGTGTGTCTTCTGTCAGTTGCTAAGATTTATTTAGTCTGTGTTTTTGTGAATTGTTTCAACTCGCATTCGCAAACTGTAACAGATTGCGGTCTGTCAACCAGATTGCTCAATTAAAAAGGATTGCGGTCAACTAGATTGTCGGAAATTAGTAGAAAATTATAATTATAAGAAGGCGCGAATTTGTAACAGACTTTGTCAAACAATCAATAAAAGAACACACGAAAAGACAAAATTAGACACCTTTATAATAAGGTTTCCAAGCTTTTAAATACTTACGACAGCTCACGTTTTATCAATTTTACTTCTGGATCGCGTCTTCTACAATCTACAACCATGACGAACTATAATACTAGTCTTAGTCTACTGCTAATGCTGCCACCACAGCCACCATCACTTATCTTTTATTAAGCTCCATTATATAATATTACGAAGCTCCGCTCTATAGCACAGAACAACTGAGTAAAACGACTCGAATCTTAATACTCAGCAACCAACTCAGAGGATCGAACCCGTCTCTCCTTGCCTTACATGCCAACTAACCACCAGTAGCGATTTTAATTCTACAAAGATTTTCTGGCGATGGGCTAAACCTGCTTCTCCCGGATCGTAACCCTATTATGCTAGACCCCTTCGGCACCTCGGTCCGCAGCCTGCTAAAAATATATTGCCACTGAAACGCAATTGTAAAGATATCACACACAGAAATGAAATCTGAACAAAGTGCAATAACCGTTTTTGCACTTAGAACACCTTTCAGTGAAATTGTTAACGCTCTATATAAGTAAGTCAGTTTCGCATGATTGGTGGAATTTATTCAAATCAACCAACAAAAAGATATGTCTACATCTTGGTGGTCACGGAGTTGTCATTTGACAACCGGAAGTGCTCAAAATAAATTAAAATATATAAAAAGGTGTTTTCTTTTGTAAAATTTACATGTTTTTTCTATTATAACATATCCATAATTTATTGTTTTTAAATAAATAATGTCATTCTATAGAGGGCATAGATGTAAAAAACGATGGAAACAGAATAAAAAACGGTAAAAAACGACGTTTTTTTCAAAATAATAAAAAACGACAAAAAACCATAAAAAACGGAAAATAATTTGACTTTGCTACATCTAAAACCGCATTTTAACCATGAAAATCTTGATTAGGAACCTACTACACGCAGGCTATCTCTTAAATGATGATGTTGTACGATGAAATAATGACTTTAGTTAGCTGAATTCTTGAGTGTTGGCGGAAAACATAAGGAATTAACAGAAAAAATTAAAATTAAAAAAATAATAACAGAAAGTAAATGAATAAATAAAGATAAAGAAATAATTAAAAAAACGATAAAAAACGAAGGGAAAAATAAAAAACGAAAAAAACGACGTTTTTTGGGAGCGGATAAAAAACGGAAAAAAATGTTTTTTACAACTATGATAGAGGGGATTTAGGGCTATTTTCTCGTACCAATTAATTTGTATTTTGATGACCGGAAGTGCTCAAAATAAATTAAAATGTGTGAAAATGTCGATTTTTTTACGACGCAAAACGACAATGGCATAATTTTCTGTTTTATTTTGATTTTTCGATAGATATGCATATTTTTTTCTTCTGATTGTACATAAAAACGACTTATAACTAGTTTTTATAGTTGAATATTTGACTTTATTAAATATAAATTATATATATCATGTTCTACATACACAAAATCCAACATTTTACTTTTGTTTTGTGGAATCTATGGGTGCTCATGGAAAAAAATTCATAACTTCGAGGTGCATTCATATATATTAAACCTAAATATATCATTTTGTGCAGAAATGAATGCTGAATCCATTGGTGTATTACAAGTTATGATATCTCAAACCAAACCGAAAATCCAGGGGGTGGTAACCACCCCCCCTTGGTAGTCAGTGTTACAAAAAATAGCGTGGTAGCCCGAGGGTTAAATTGCCAAAAGGGTCATCAGCAATTTTGACATGGAAAATTTGCATAGGCCTATTTTCCAGATATTTTGACCAAATGACTAAAAAAGGTCTTCAGATTTTTCGGCCAAAGATCTAGGCCTACGAATTTTATTCCGACCCAATGCCGAGAAATTTGCCCCTCGAAAATGTCTGTATCCGCCCCTGCTTACCAATGCGCAGAGATATTCACCATCAATAGAGACAACATCCTTGAAGGCACACACACGCACACACACACACACACACACACCACTCTAGATACTGAGGACAATTGCAAAATGAAGTGCTACTCACACTGGGCCAAGTAAGAATCAAAGGTGTCAAATATTTACCCATAATATTTTATAATAAGTGCCACTGGTACTCCATGTAACAGATAAAGCTTGGTAGCCTTATGGTTAAGAAATCGTTTTGCAGTTTGAAGTCAGTGTAAACCTACTACGTTCTGTCTGTTGTTTATTGAATTAAGCGAATATATAAATAACGCTGCCAATTGAACACCTTTATTAGCTATATTCCGCGCAATTAATTACTGCTTTCATTGCCTCCGCTATAATATTGTTGAGCCGTCGCTAAAAATAGTATGTGGCATCCCCTCTATAACACCGTCGCTAAACATTATGGCTACTGGTAGCTTGTAACCAGAGAAACATAACACCAACAACAGCTTTTTGTTGCCCATGCACCACTGTTTTGTAAAACGGATTTTTCGTCATTTTTTAAAATAAAACTGCACCATTAACGATTTAATTTGGCAAAGATTTTTACCCGTTCAACTTTATCGTGTGAAATTTTGGAAACATACTCATGGTCCAACTCTCTAGATATTTTGAAACGCAAGTGTAAAGATTTCACACCCATGAATTAAATCTGAAAAGGCGTGATAGCCGTTTTTGCACACCTTTAAGTAAAATTCTCAGCGGTTTATATAATCAAGTAAGCTTTGCACAATTGGTGGGTTATTTTTAATACATTAAGCTAAAATATCAAAGTCCATATTAACGGCCTTGTGTACACAACAAAAAACCAAGGACATCTTAGACACCTTTAAGTTATATTTCGAAAGCTTTTAAATGCCTTGGTCAACTCGCGACTTATAACTTTTTTTCAGTCTAGTTGACTTCAACTCTATTGCTAATGCTGCCATCGTCACGGTGACCCATAACCACTAATCATTTATGTAGCTCCATTATATAATTACGATCGGATAAGACTTTTTTTACTCCAGAGTGGCATCCCTGGTCCTTAAACACTGAATAAAAGAACAGTTGCAGAACATTATTTGAACAAAATGCTTATCAAGTGCTGTAATATGCCGAACAAATTTCTGTCCAGGGTAACGGCCTCTGTTGTCATAGACCCTGGTCAAATCGGATCCATCCATTATTTGAACACCTTTAAATAATTTTCCACCAGGTATTAAATATTTCAGAGACACATGGCTCATCATTATCTTATCTTTGTACGTACATATTAATTGCATTACTATTAGCCTACACTATACTGCTAATTCTACCGTTGTCAATGGATAATCTAAAATTATTATCAACTTAAAGCGCTCCCGGGGTGATGAAATAATCAAACCCCCGTTTGGACTATACCAGAATAGACTATCCGGGGTATTAAATTAATGTATCCTTATTTTTGAAAAATGCGTTTAGACCTATTTGAAAAATTTACGGTGTTATCAAAATTTAAAGTGACTCTGATAATGATTGTTTTAAGTGTCCTAAGCAATGTTCAGAGCAAGACAACTCGCATTTATTTAGTGACTCTAAGTGTTCTTTAGTGTTCTAAATGTTCTAAGTGCTCTAAAACCAAATGAAGCAAAATTATCTTATCTAGTTGGAATAGGCCTAAACATACCTGTTAGTGTCATCGTCCAAAACAAAGCAGAAGGAAGTTAATTTGCAAAAATAAAATAGCTGGGGAGGAGGCACTATTAACACGGGTGGTGCCCTATTTCGTGACACCATCACTGTCACCATTATTCCATTAATCATTTATGAAGATCCGCTATTTAATTACGAAGCATCACAGGATAGCACTGAATAACTGATGGACTTTAATCTCAAAGTCAGTACATATATTAACAACTTCAGAGATTCGAATCCGTGTTCACCATGTTACAAGGCAGAAGAGGCTGAAGCCAATCATAGACAACCATTTTACCATGATCAATAGACACAACAGCGTAGAAAGCACATGAAAGGACAAGCGCAGTTTAAACTTAATAATCTGAACGACGTGTAATTCGTTCAAAACGTACATAATATAACATAACATTTTATTCGGCCACCTAAGTGCAATATTGTTAATAAAGATCTTCCCGAGTAGTAGCAAGTTTTAAGTACTGATGTCAGTTTAACGACGACGACGACGGTGACGATGATATTTAAACACCTTTAATTATTGTTTCACAGGTTGTTAAATGCTTCCGTCGACTCACCGATCATCAATGTACTCCCTGAAACTACAACTATCACTATCCGACGATAATTATTATATTAGGTAATTGACCTAAATTATTGTAAGGCCATATCCGGGAATTTTGCAGGGCAGGCTTCAATCGCCCATTGCGATTTCTTATGCTGTAGTAACGAGAACGAATTAATTTAATAATGAAGTGTATTCAAATGAAGAAGTTTGTGATAGGAATTATATAAATTTAGACGAAATTTTGGTCGTTTATAAAATTATGGATGACGACAAAAACCGTCAAAATAATGCGGAGAGGGTACGATTAACACGGGTGATACTCTATTTCGTGACACCGTCACTGTCACCACTAATCATTTATGAAGCTCCACTTTATAATTACGAAGCATCACAAGATGGCGCTAAATAGCTGAGTGAAGGACTTGAATATAATACAGAGTAATAACTTCAGATAATCGAATCTGTGTTCGTCATGTTACAAGGCAGATGCTATAACCAATTATCATAGGCAACCATTTCCCATGATCAATAGAGACAACGGCGTAGAAAGCACATAATCAATAGAGGACAAGCGGCGTGTAATTCATTCATTCACTAAGAGGACATAATTATTGTTAATAAAGAGCTTCCCGAGTAGTAGCAAGTTTAAAACTGATGTCAGTTTAACGATGACGATGATGAGGGTGACGATGATATTTGGACACCTTTAAATATTAATTATCAAGTTTATAAATACTTCCGTCGACTCCCTCTCTTCAATGTAGTTTTTAAACTCGTTACGCGAATCAACGATAAGTTTCTCGTATGATTGTTGTTCAAAATTTAGCAGTAGCAAATTAAAAAATGAAAAATGTATCTTTTACTAAAATATTTCACGTGTATCAAACAACTCAACATTAAAACTCCTATTTATTCTTTCATCACTCTTTCACTCTACCAAATCACACACAACGGACACTCCTATCAAAAGTCTCTTAGCGTACATCTCTTCTACAGCCGCTCTGTCCATCTGTCTTTCTCTCTGTTTCTGTCTCTATCGCTCTCCGGCGTCGGTCGCACAGCAGTAGGTAGCAATAAGTTGCAGTAAGTTGCAGTGAGTTGTGAATTGTCCTTCATCTGTTAAAAACAGATGATAGGGGAGTGCTTTTGGTTCCGTTTGCTCGTACCTCTATCATGCAGAGTCGTGTTTTTCTGTGGTTGGTCCCTCTGGTATGGAATGACCTCCCACTTGAGTTTCGCCTGCTCCCTAGATCTCTCTCTCTCTCTCTCTCTCTCTCTCTCTCTCTCTCTCTCTCTCTCTCTCTCTCTCTCTCTCTCTCTCTCTCTCTCTCTCTCTCTTACACATTCTATAAGCACTAAAAAACTGTTCTGTTTGGTCGTACTGGAGTCGGGAGCGCCTCTGAGTAGTTTCCTTGGAGAGGCGCTATATAAATACTTGAATGAATGAATGAATAAAAAGTCGAAATTGCAAAAGGTCATCAGAACGTTTGAGCATAACAAGTAAACATTTTAACACTTTACCGAAGGAACATGAAAGATCATCAGAAATTTCATGCGTAGAACCTTCGTCTCCCTAAAAAAAACAAGTATTTCCGGAAAATTTTCAATCCAGTTTTTAATAGCCTTTCGTTTCGATCGTATAATGCCTTTTTAAAACTCAGAGTGGCATTTCTATTCGTTTTAACACTAAATAAAAGAACGGTTGTAAAAATGTCATTCAGACACCTTTAAATAATTCTTATCCAGCTATGAAATAATTCCGTCGACTGCCGATGCATGAATGATGCAATCGGTCAGAGATGCAACCATCACTATTACTCTAAGGCTAAAGCTGCCACCATCAACACAAAACATTTATGAAGCTCCGCTATATAATTACGAAGCTCTGAGCGATGGCGCCGAGTAACCATTCAATATGCGCTACAATAAGTGCACATACAAACAAACAATAATATTATACTACTACATACTCAACCACAACGATTAACCTAAACACCTTTTCAACGATAATCTATTCCCAATAAATGAATTGAAGACCTGTTTAAAGCACTGTTTCTATTTCTGTTGCTTTTGGTTAGAAACTACCGACAAAGGCGTTAAAAACGCTGACGTCGTGTCGAAAGTAATAATATTAATACACGAATAAAATTGGTCTTCACCTTGTCACCTTGTGCTGTCAGTTCGTTGAACTCTAGCGATCGTTAAGGCCAGCCTTCTCCATTGCTTTCTTTCTGATGTCGCTTCTCTTAGTTGTTCCAGATTCATTCCTGTTGTTTCTTGAACATCGTCCAACCACCTTTTCCTTGGTCGTCCTTGTTTTCTCCTTCCCTCACCGCATGCCAGCATCATATCTTTCTCCAAACCATTTGAACGCAAAGAAAACCAACTTTCTTCTTAGCACTGTTTGTTGTAACGACTCATCCATATCGATACCAATTTCTGTGCGCACCCACTCATTTGTTCTTTTTTCTTCCCAAGATATTCTCTGCATCTTCCTCCAAATCCACATCTCACATGCGTTAATCTTTTTCTTCATTATCTTGGTCATTGTCCATGTCTCAAAACCATATAGTACTGTCGGTGTTATCAAAGCCCTCACCAGTCTTTTTTTCGTATCTGTACTCACATGCCTATCCTTCCATATTTTTTCCAAATAAAACGTAGGGTGGCGATTAGAAAAACTGCAATGAATGGATTGGGAACAAAATGGTCTTAGCCACCTTGAAATAACTTTTACATCGGTAATATATAAGTAAGTGGCATTTAGTTTATCATGTTCCGTAGGTTTGTCGAAAAATAAAAAGTTTCAGAAAAAACACCCATACTCAAGTTTTTCATGTGTAAAAAATCTAATCTTTATTGAAACGCCTGCAAGACGCACTGCAAATTCTACCGTTTTCAACACATACGCCCGTTGATAAGTGTGTTCCGTTTATGTAGCGCATTTCAACACATTCGATTGCGGCCTAAAAAAAGCAAATTTTCAAATTCTACCGTTTTCAACACATACGCCCGTCGAAAAGCCTTGCCTTTCAATTCGTGCCCGTTTCAAATGGTGGCTCAATTGTGTTCCATTTATGTAGCGCATTTCAACACATTCGATTGCGGCCTTTTTTACTGACACGCTTTAGGGCGCTATCCGTGTCGCTGTCCGGGAGGGGCAGGGGAGGGGGAGGGGGAGGAGAAGGTGGAGAAGGAGGGGGAGGGTGAAGGAGGGTGGGGAGGGGGTGGGGGAGAGGAGGACGGTCTTTTCTGCCACAGTAACGCGTGGCCAGGTTCAGCTAGTAATTAATAAATGTAATTTAATTGCATGCTGTCTGTTCTGTTAGTTGTTAAGATTTTTGTGTTCTGTTATATTTCGTACTTGCCCACTATAACGGGTTGCGGTCAGTCAATCAGATTGGTCAACTAAAGCAAAGAAAATTTTTGTAAGAGACTTTATGAAAAACACAATAAAAGAACACACGAAAAGTCAAAATTAGACACCTTAAAATAAGGTTCTCCAAACTTTTAAATACTTCATTCAACTCACGTTCCATTAATGTCTTGGGTCTGATGCTTTCTACAACCTTATAACAGACTATAAGGACTTGAATCTAATACACAGCAACCAACTCAAAGGATCGAACCTGTCTTTATTCGCGTTATAAGACAACCGCCCTAGCCAACTAACCACCATATCATATCCGTCAGTCAATAGATTCAACACCATACTAAATACACACCTCTTTTAGATGCACAGGCGCTGAATAAAAACAAAACAGATAGGCGGGGGGGGTCAAGATCCGGAGAGTCAGGCGAGGAAGTTAGACAGACAGCTAGCCTATGGTGGATGATGTTAAGAGTTGGAATGGCGTGGGAGATAAGGGGAAGTGGAAGAATAAAGATAGGTTCCATCAAAAATCAATTTTTTAGACTTACTTATAATATTATATACCGTAAATAAATTGTATTTAAAGGTGTTTTAAGTTTCGAGTGTAAGATCTGTGCGGATATAGCGAGAGGTGGAGTTTGTACCAGCTTTTTATATAGCACCACTTAGGATTTCTTCTCAGAGGTGCTCGCGACTACGGCGCCGACACTGAATCGGAGTTTCACGCCAAAGCGCCGAGCAATTGCCATTGAAGGACTTGCCCAAGATCCTTACGCGGCGACTTGAGGTGGATTCATACCTGAAACCGTCCGTTTATAAAAGACGAATTCGCTAATGTAACACCTTGGGGCTCCCACAGTTGGGTTTACTGAACAGTGTTACCACATTTTTTAAAAATCCGGTTCTGAATTTGACTGTTTGTATGCTAAAATTGCACCATAAAAACTTAATTTTGCAATAATTATCTTGGAACGGGCTAATCCACCCCTCCCGGATTGTTACTCCATTTTCTTAGGCCCCTTAATATGGCCTGCAACCGGCTAAAAATATATTGCCATTGAAACGTCACTGTAAGATTTCATAAGAAAAAAAATAAAATCTGAAGTAAGAATAGCGCCTTAAATTTGGATTTAAAACACCTTTGAATAAAATTTGAATGGTTTATTTATATAAGTCAGCTTGGATCAAACGGTGTACAACTTTTAAATTCAGCTGTGTCTTTCTCAGCCACTCAATTAGTTTGTTTACGTTGCGGTCCATCGTAATCGTAACCGTAATCGTAATCGTAATCACGAAACTTCTACAGCGCTTGCAAAAGCAAAGTCTCGGGAACCAGCTTAATCACAGGCGCTTTATCAAAACAAAATCGATGAGTAGCGGGTCAAGATCAGGAGAGTCAGGCAGGCAGACAGATGGACGGACGGACGGTTAAGGTGGGTGTTTGTATGTGCACGTGTTATAGCGCCCCTTCAATCTCCCTACTCAGAGGCGCTCCCGAATGCAGAGCGGACACTGCATCGGAGTTTCACGCCGAAGCGCTGAGCAATTGTGAGTGAAGGACTTGCCCAAGGTCCCTACGCGGTTGAGGGTGGATTCGAACCTCGAACCTTCCGGCTTCAAGGCAACAACGCCACCACTGTACCACCGCGCCCCACAAAGTGGGTGATGTTTATGGTTGAAATGACGAGGGAGGTGAGGAGTAGATGAGGTATTCGGAGGATAAATCGAATTTATGTTTAAACACTTGGTCAAATGATCAAATCTAACAGTCGATATTCATGAACGACCTTTTTTACTGCATCATCCACAACCTTTTCTGATTGTCCTGTATTTCTGGGTCCCACACGGGTTTACTGAACAGAGTTATCACATTTTTTGTTCATCCGGTTCAGAATTTGACTGCTTGTACGCTGAATAAAAGTTTAATTTCGCAAAGATTTTCTGATGGCGGGTTAATCCAACTCCTCCAGGATCATTACTCCATTTTGCGAAGACCCCTGATGAAAAAATATTGCCACTGAAACGCCACTGTTAAAATTTCACACTCCAAAATAAAATTTGAACTAAGAATTATAGCCGCTTTTTGTACTTAACAGACACCTTTAAATAAAGATTTCCACTGCATATAAATACAATTTCTGTGCGCACCCACAGTAAGTCAACTTCGTGCAATCAGTAGATGAAGCTTATAAATTAATCGCAGTCGTTGCTCTCAGCCATTCAGCCACTGGATGCATTCTGCCAGTGCCAGTCCCAATTCAGGATAAAGAAGGAGGGCGCCGCTGCTGGTCATTGATATGAAAATGTTGTTGAATGGTATCTAAATGACGCACTGGCTCTAAAAGATCTAAAAGATGATTATTTTGGCATCAAAGATGAATAAATTATACCGAACACATTGTGACTATTACTAATGTAACATCGCGTTTAATAAACCCTTTTGTGATTGCCCTGGCTGGGGCTCCGACAGTCAGGTTTACTGAAGAGGGTTGCCACTTTTTTGCTAATCCGGTTCTGAATTTGAATGTTTGTATGTTATAGTGCACCATAAAAAATTAATTTCGCAAAGATTTTCTGGGGACGGGCTACTCCGCCCCCTCCCGGATCGTTACCCTATTTTGCTTAGACCCCAGCGGCACCCTGGCCTGCAGCCTGCTAAAATTATAATGCCATTGAAACGCCAAGTTTTTCACACACAAAAATAAAATGCTCAAGTATTCATAATACCCGACCGTGGACTTGAAAAACACCTTTGAATAAAATTTCACATGGTGTATATATATAGGTAAGTGAGCTTCGTGCCATTGGTAGAAAATAATCCGACCCCGTTTCTCTCAACCATTCTCGATGCGCAGGTCGGTCGCATCTTGTACCGTTATCATGCTCCATTGGAAACACGGTGGCACGGAGAGCGAGAGGTAACGAGTTCGAACCCATATGACGGTCGTGCTTTGCAGACTGCTATTAGCGCCATGTATAATTGCAGGCTGTCTGTTCTGTTAGTAGATAAGATTGATGTTAATTAAGATTGTTGCATAACTTATTATTACTATCGTTGTCGTAATCGTTAGCTTCAGCGTCATCATCATCATCGTCGTCGTCGTCGTCGTCATCATCGTCGTCGTCGTCTTCATCATCATCATCATCATCATCATCATCATCATCATCATCATCATCATCATCACCACCACCACCACCACCACCACCACCAACACCATCATCATCACCATCATCATCAGCAGCAGCAGCAGCATCAACCGTTGACTCTTTGGTGTCCGATGTCTCTATAATTGAGTCTGTCTGGGGCCGCTTGCCCCAGCTTCTTCTCCACACCAATCTACAATGCCATATTGCCATCTTCAGTGCGCCCTTTCTCTTTTTGTTTGCCGCAAGATGTACTTAATTAAACACTGAATTTAAAAAAATCAAAAACCTTTTTTAAACACCTTTAAATATATTTCTCCCATGTATTAAATACTTCCGTCAACTCACGGCTAATTAATGTTATCGTTGAATGCCTACATGATCATAACAACAACAAAAACCACTACTATAACTCTACAGTAACTGTCATGGATGTAAAAAAAAACCATGAAAACAAAATTTAAAAAAAACGGTAAAAACGACGTTTTTTACCCAAAAAAATAAAAAAAACGACAAGCAAACGATAAAAAACGGAAACGGAAACTAATTTGACTTTGCTACATCTAAAACCGCATTTTAACCACGAAAATCTAGATTAGGAACCTACAACACGCAGGCTATCTCTTAAATGATGATGTTAAACGATGAAATAATGACTTTAGTTAACTGAATCCTTGAGAGTTGGCGGAAAATATAAGAAATATCAGACAAAAATTAAAATTAAGGGAAATAATAATGGGAAGTAAATGTATGTAAAAATAAAGATAAATAAAAATAAAAAAGATAAAAAACGATGGGGAAAATAAAAAACGAAAAAAACGACGTTTTTTGTGAGAGAATAAAAACCGAAAAAACCGTTTTTTACAACTATGGTAACTGTCACAATCATCATCAGGATGCCAATCATGGATGTTTCCACTTAGATCTATGTTTTTTCGGTCCTGAAGTTTTCATGCATTTTCAGATAAAAGCAAATGAAAGACGATAAAAGAGATCGATAGATTTGTTGTGAAAAAAAGGTATTCAGAAAATTTGAGCGGAAAAGTAAATATTTTCACACTTATACCGAAAAACTAAAAAAGATCATCAGAAATTTACAGCTTAGAACCTTCACCCCACCCTCAACCAAAAAATGTCTGAGACAAATCCTCAATCTAGCTTTTTCTATCCTTTTTAATCGATCGGATCAGATCTTTTTTAAACTCAGAGTGGCATCCCTGGCATCCCTGGTCGTTAAACACTGAATGAAAAACTCGATTGTATGGCCGTCAATCTGACATGAATTTCCTTCAAAGCTTCATTTACTACATGTGACCAGTCAAACTTTGTTTCATAAATATCTCAAGTCTTCTTTCTTTCACCGTGGCTGGGCTGGGAGCACCACTGAGTAGTTTTCTTGAAGGAGCGCTATATCATACAATGAATTAATGGACGAATGAATGAACGAATAAGTGAATGAATGAATGAATGAATGAATGAAAGAATGAATGATGTAAAAATATAATTCTGGACACCTTTGAAAAATTGTACATTATGCTATTTAAAAGCTTCCGTCGACTCACGGTTTATTCGTTATAAGTGACGAAATTCTTTGGTCATAAATTAAAATAATTATTATTATTACAGAATGAAAGACGACAAAAAATCAAGACATTAATGTTCGGAAGGATCAAATAAAAAAGGAAAACAAATCGAAACAAACAAATTTATTATCATCATCATCATTTCATCATTTCATCATTATCACCTTCACCGTGGAATTCTTCACCTTCGTCGTCGTCGTCGTCATTGTTAAACTTACATTAGTACTAAACTTACTAGGCCTTCTGCTATACGCAAAGATCTCTAACCCTGTGGCCTTTTTGAATGAATTACATGTCTTTCGGGTTCTTGAGTAGCGGATATCCTCAGCCTTCTAATAGGTTGCCCCCATTGATGGTGGTATATGGTAACTATGATTGCCCATTGTTAACACCATCTGCCTTGTAACATCGAGATTCTTGGTTCGATCCTATTGTGTATTGGGACCTTGAGACTCAAGTCATTCAGTTACTCAGCGTCATCGTGTGGAGCTTCGTAATTAGATAGTGGAGCTTCATAAATTAATGATTAGTGATGATGGTGGCAACTTTAGCAATAGTGTAATTGTGAAGGTTGACGTTAACTAAGACGGGAAGGAAAGATTGATGAGTCGTGAGTTGACCAAAGCATTTAAAAAGCTTGTGGAAAATGTTTTAAAGGTATCTAAATAACTTTCCTTACATCTGACTTTCTTCTTGAATGTTTAGCGACATCTTTCGTCAAACAAGGCCGTTCATATCAACTGTGAGATTTGGCTTAGGACCGTGAGTGAACATAATACAATACCAATTGTTATTATTATTATTCCAAAGTTTAACGTCATCCTATGACAACAAAGGCCGTTGTCGACAATATAAGATAAGCGTACAGAGTACAGTAAAAACAATCTTACAGCATCCGAACGACAACGGAGCTTTACAATCGCAATGACATTCAATTTTTAGATAACATTAGTACGTTTGACACTCGCTCTGACCTTTGCATTGTAATAAAATTATCTATTGCGCATTATTATTGTTCATCAATTGACTTTCAATTTTTAGATAATATAGCTTTACACTCGCTCTTATAATATTATATAGCGCCGAAAATTTTACTTCGTCATTAGATTATGATACTTCATAAATGATTACTGGTGACGTTGGCAGCATTGGGTAATTATTGTGATAGTTAAAGCCAACTAAAACGGGAACTAAATTGATGAGCCTTCAGTTGACCAAAATATTTAAGAGCTTGTTTAATATTATTTAAAGGTGTCTAAATAAGGCCCTTTTCATTTGTTTTTGCTGGGTGTTTCACGACATCTTGCGGCAAACAAGGCCGTTCATATCAACTGCGAGATTTAACCTAGTAGGTGAGCACGATGAACGTTGAAGTCACCGAGGATGATGAGCATTCCAGTCGGTTGAGAGGCAACAAAGCATAAAAATATTGCCACTGAAACGCCATTGTAAAGATTTCACACCCAAAAAATTAAGTCTGCTCTAAGCATAATACCCGCTGCTTTATTTAGAAAACAGCTGCAATGATTAAACACTCAATAAAGCAACAAATCTAAAAACATTGTTAAACACCTTTAACTAATATTATCTCAGCTAACAAGATCATTCTTCCATTCACAAATTATAATTGGTAATACAAGAAAACGACATTAAGCTGAGAGACGCGAAGGAATATCGTGATACGTGAGGAATCGACGGCACAAGGTGACAAGGTTAACACACTATCTCTATTAAAACTTCTAAAGTTGCAGCCGCCACCACAAAATATTATTATTAATTAAGCCTTTGAACTTGCCAGGCCTCTGTTGTCATAGACCCTGGTCAAATCGGATCCATAATTCGTACAATAAAGAGTACTGATGAAGAATTTTGTGATTGGAGTGATATCCCTTTTAGTTAGTTTTCTTTAATTAAACTGTACTTGTGTTTTTTCGATATCAATACTGTTACTTTGGTTTCAATCAAATTTATGGTTATGGTTATATAAAATAAAATGTAGACGAAATTTTGGGCGTTTAAACGTATGACGACTAATAAAAAACCGTCAAACCGTCAAAAACGATTCGATCCTGTTCTATTTTATGTGGACGGGTTAATCCAACTCCTCCATGATCATTACTCCTTTTTGCCAAGACCCACTTTGAAAAAAAATTGCCACTGAAACTCCATTGTTAAAATTTCACACTCCCGAATAAAGTCTGAACTAGAAATAATAACCGCATTTTGGACTTGAAAGACACCTTTAAATAAAGGTTTATACGGTATATAAGTATAAGTCAGCTTTATGCAATCGTTAGATGACGCATACATTCCGTCGCCGTTGTTCTCAGCCATTCCGCCACTGGTAGCATTTTGCCAGTGCCAGTCCCAAGCCTAGATAAAGAAGGAGGGCGTCGTTAATGATTTTTTTAACACACAGTGACGTTAAACTGCAATCACCACCACCTTCAACTTCCAGAGCTCTGATCGACTGATCGGGTACCGACCAAATTATATCCTTAACCTATAACGGAGAGGACCACCGGATTGTCCACGTCACAAACCTGCTCAACAGCAGACGACTGAAAGAAGAACCTATAACGCGCCCCAATATTAGTTATCATTGGCGCGCCCCGAAATGCTTTTTAAATAAAAATTGCATTTTTCTCATAAAAATGGTGTCTAATTTTATCGAAAATTCCTTCCTACCTTTGACACTTAATTCCGCCCCGTTCGCACTGTAGCAGTGCCAGCCCCAATCCTGGATAAAGGAGAATGGAAACGCTAATGGTCTTCGTTACCACGCAGTGATGTTAAACTGAAACTACGACCACCACTATTTTCTATACTTGTAACAATTGCTACTGTAGCTATGAGATGTCAAGCCCACAACACTGCTATGCTACTGTGGAAGAGCCAGTCCCAAGCGTGGATAAAGTAGGAGGGCAACGCTAATGGCCTTCGTTACCACACAGTGATGTTAAACTGAAAACTCGACCATCACCATTATCTATACTTGTAACAATTGCTACTGTAACTATGAGATGTCAAGCCCACAACACTGCTATGCTACTGTGGAAGAGCCAGTCCCAAGCGTGGATAAAGTAGGAGGGCGACGCTAATGATCCTTGCTATGAAATTGTCTTTGAATGATAATATTATCTAAATGTCGCATCTAAAAGATGATTATTTCGGCATCAGAGATGAATATTTATGCCGAACACATAGTGACTATAATATTATAAATTATGTAATACTCGGGTTACACGCTTAAGGCGTTAAATAAAAGTGATACCAAACACATAGAAACTAGACACAATTGAATTTTTTGAACAACCAGAAGCGTCACATGCTTGAATATATAGCGCCAGTATACAACGTTTTAAAGGTGTATCGAAGAACTACATTATCATTCGGCTCGAGTTCCGTCCCATATATATAATTTACGTTAAAAACAATTTAAAGGTGTCTTAAAAGACTCGAGAGAGTTTCTTTGAAGCAAATCTAATATAATCGAAACAAGTCAATTGCTTCGGTAACGTGTGGATAACACGCTGGCATAGAGAACGAGCGGAACCGAATTCGAGGACTGTTGGGCGGTCGTGCTTTGTAGACTGCCATTAGCACCGTGTATTGCAGGCTGTTTAGTTAGTAGTTATGATTTCTATTATTTAAGATTGCTGCATAACTTATAATTATTATTATCATCATCATCATCATTATTGTTATTGTTGGTGTTAGTGTCAGTGTTATCGTTGTCGTGATATTGATCATCATCATCGTCGTCATCGTCATCATCGTCATCATCCTCATCATCATCATCATCATCATCATCATCATCGTCATCAACAATAACAACAACAACAACAACAACAACAACCGTAGGTGTTCGATACCTTGTAAACAATGTATCTCGCTCCAACGACTGTAGTTCTTCTCGACATCAATCCACAATGTCATCAGTCCACTCTTGGTGCAGCTGCCCACCTCGCGATGTCGTTAAACTCTCAATAGAAACAAATTAAGAAAAACATTATTTAGACACCTTTAAATAAATTTATCCAATGTATTAAATAGTTTAGTGAACACAAGGCTAATTAATTGTTGCAATCATGTGTCACAATAAGGACAACCATCTATTTACTCTACTGCAGCTAGCCGTCATCATCACAAATGTCGGAAGATGCCACTCACGTATGATTCCACCTAGATCTATGGTTTATCGGTCCTGAGGTGTTCATGCATTTTCAGGTAAAAACAAATGAAAGACGATAAAAAGGGCTATGTATAGATTTGTAGTGAAAGTTAAAACAAGATCATCAGAAAAGTTGAGTGTAAAAGTAAACATTTTTACACTTTTTACCGAAATGCTGAAAAGGTCTTCAGAGATTTTAAGCGTAGAACCTTCGT
Organism: Lumbricus rubellus; assembly: GCA_945859605.1. Classification (NCBI taxonomy): domain Eukaryota; kingdom Metazoa; phylum Annelida; class Clitellata; order Crassiclitellata; family Lumbricidae; genus Lumbricus; species Lumbricus rubellus. Next base: position 1,940,905 of record OX243821.1, read on the forward strand.
CCCCCCCACCTAAAAACCACGTATTTCTGAGACAAATCCTCAATCTAGCTTTTTCTAGCCTTTTTAATTTATCGGATCAGACCTTCTTTAAAAATTCAGAGTGGCTTCCCTGGTCGATAAACACTGAATGAAGAAAACTCGATTGTAGGTCAGTCAATCTGAAATGAATTTTCTTCAAACCTTCCTTTACTACATCTGACCATACCGTCAAACTTTGCTTCATAAATATCTAAAGTCTTTTTACTTTCGCCGTGGCTGGGTTGGGAGCGCCTCTGAGTAGTTTACAGGGAAGAGCACTATATAAATTCATAAAATGAATGATTGAATGAATTAATGTATGAAAGAATGAAAGAATGAATGAATGAACGAATGAATGAATGAATGAATGAATGAATGAATGAATGAACGAACAAACGAATGAACGAATGAACGAATGAATGTAAAGACTGATGTAAAAATATAATCTTGGACACCTTTGAATATTTGTTCATCAGCTTATAAAAGGCTTCCGTCGACTCGTGGCTTATTCATCGTTGTTCGAGACTTGTTTTGTCGTAAATTATAATAATATTATTATGCAGAATGAAAAACAAGAAAATCGAGACGTTAATGTTCGGAAGGAAGAATGGATCAAAGAAAAAAGGTAGACATCATTGGATGGAATGGACTAAAAATGATGAGTTATGCCGCAATGGACAGACAGCAGTACAGTGGAGGAGGACAGTGAAAATGGCATTGGACACCTACGAAGCCCATGGTTGATGACGATGACAACAGTTAATGTAATGTAATGTATTGGTAACTATCATCATCACAAGTTACTATCACTGTTACTCTACTACTAATGCCACCACCGTCACCGTGTCACCATCATCACCAATCATTTATGAAGCTCCATTATCTAATTACGAAGCACCAGTTGAAGGCGCTGAGTAACTATGAGTGAAGGACTTGAGTCACAAGGTCACTATACTTCGGCCCGCAACCTGCTGAATAAAATTATTACCACTGGAATTGCTATGCAAAGATTTCAGCTTCAGATATGAAATCTGAAAATAATCATAATAGCCGCGTTTGGATTTAAAACACCTTTAAATCATTTTTAACCGGTGTATATAAATTAGTCAGTTTTGTACAATTGGCGTATCACATAAAAGGGCGTAATCTCGCTGTCGCTGCGAGCGCTCATGTTTGCCGCAAGATGTCGTTAAGCACTCAATAAACGAACAAAATAAATGTACCGACATTTTATTAAACACCTTTAAATAATTTTACACACACTGTTAAATAATTCCTTCAATAACGGCCATTTTGGTAAGCCCGAAGACCGCGTGTCTGTTTTCAAAACAATAATTTATAGTTGCCAACGACGGAACTAAAACAGAGAGCAGCGGCAACTCGCCTGCATCCCACAATGCAAAGCGGTCGGTAAGTAAGTAAGTAACTAATAAATCGAAGCGCTTTATAATTATCACCCTTTGCTTCGATTTATTTATTTATTAAGTACGTACTTGTTTGTTTGTATGTGCACTTGTTATAGTACCCCTTCAAGCTCTCACTACTCAGAGGCCCTCCCGATGCAGAGCGAACACTGCATCGGAGTTTCACGCCGAAGCGCTGAGCAATTGTAAGTGAAGGACTTGCCCAAGGTCCTTACGCGGGGAGGTGAATTCGAACCTCGGACCTTCCGGCTCCAAGGCAACGACGCCACCACTAGACCACCGCGCCCCACAGTACTTACTTACTGACCGCCATATTGTTTTGAAAATGGGCACGTTGTCTTCGAGATTACCGCCCTTTTAATATCTTTAATGCTGCAGACACCGCTACGACCGCTAATTAACTATACCTATAAAATAGAAAACTTGATTTTATATATGCTGAACGTGTACCATAAAACAAGGTCAATTACGCAAAGATTTTCAGGGGACGGACATTTTTGCTTAGGCTCCATCGGTACTCCGGACAGCAACCTTTAAATTATTTAAATTGGAACGCCACTGTAAAGATTTCACACTCAAAACTCAAATCTGAACTAAGCATGGCTTAAAAACACCTTTAAATCTAAATATAAAATGCTTATATAAGAAAGTCAAGGTACCACAATCTGTGGATCCAATCTCCGCATGACTCTATTCTCAATGCGAGGGTCGACCGCGTCGATCATTACAATCAATCAATCATTGATTCATTCAAGAATTTATATAGCAATTCTGCAAGGGGGACTACTCAGAAGCGCTCCAGACTCTAGTAGCCTAATAATCCCAGAAAGTAGACGTAGCTCCTGTGGAAGCCCATTCCAGACAACTGGGTCGATCACATTGGATAACAAACTGGCATGGTTAGCGATAGGTAATGGCTTCGAGTCCCCGTTCGGGCGGTCGTGCTTTGTAGGCTGCTGTTAGCGCCGTGTATTGCAGGGAGTCTGTTCTGTTAGCAGCTAAGTTTTATGTTAAAAAAGAAGGTGGTGATCGTGGTGGTGGTGGTGATCGGGGTGGTGGTGATGTTGGTAGTAGTAGGAGGTGTTGGTGGTGGTGTTTTACTGAACATTGTCATCACATAATTTTGTCCTGAATTTTACGCTAAAAGTGCACCACTAGCGATTTAATTCTGCAAAGATTTTCTAGGGCGGGCTAATCTAGCCCCCCCCCGATCGCTACCCTATTTTGCACCCTGACCCGCAATCTGCCGAAAAATATTGCCGCTGGAACACCATTACAGAGATTTCACCCTCATATAAATTATATAAAATCTGAACAAAGTATGATATCAACCTTTGGTCTTAACCACCTTTAAATAACTTTTTATTCGGTATATGTAAGTAAGTCACATTCAGTGCAATATGTTGTGATAACAAAAAGTCAAATCTCGCAGTTGATATTGAACAGCCTTGTTTGCCGCTAGATGTTGTTAAACACTCAACAAAAGAACACACGAGAAGACAAAACTAGACACCTTTAAAACAATGCTTTTCAAGTTTATAAATGCTTCTGTCAACTCAATTTCAACAATTATTATTTTTGACATAATTTTTAGTCTTGATAATATACTGCTAATGCTGCCAACACCACACCACCACTAGTCATTTATTAACCTTCCCTGTATAATGTGTATATTGATGCAAAGTTTCCTTCGATGACAGACAATAACTGAGCAAAAGGACTTGAATCACATAGTCCTAGTAATAAACAGCAACCATCCAAGAGGATCGAACATGTCTTTATTTGCCTAACAAGCCAACTGAGCACCATTATTATATCCCTCAATAGATTCAACACCATAGAAAACAAACGAAATCGGCAAAATTAGACACCTTTAATTCCAGATTGTTTTTGTTAACTATTGTCTTAGCGAAAAACGAATTAATTTAACGTTAAAGAGAATTTGCGAGCTAAATAAAGTGCGTACTGATGAAGAATTTTGTGATTGGAGTGATATCCATTGTAGATAGCTTGCCTTAAACTGTACTTGTGGGGTTTTCGTTTCGATATCAAACTGTTAGATGGGTTTCAATAAAATTTATGATTATGGTTATTTTTATATAAATGTAGACAAATTTTAAACGTATGACGACTAAAAAAGCGTCAAAATCGTCAAAACGATGCGATCCTGTTCTATTTTTTGTGGACGGGTTAATCCAACTTTTCCCGGATTATTACTCCTTTTTGCCAAGACCCTTTCGGTCCGCAGCCTGCTGAAAAAAAAATTGCCACTGAAACGCCACTGTAATAATTTCACACTCCAAAATAAAATCTGAACTAAGAATAATAGCCGCTTTTTGGACTTACAAGACACCTTTAAATAAAGATTTTCGCGGAAAATAAATGTAAGTGAGTCAGCTTTTGTCCAATTGAGAGATGACGCAAATATTCGTCGCTGTGATCTTTCATTTTCATTCCGTTGTTATCAGCCATTCCCACCAATGGTTGCACTCTGCCTGGTCTGCCAGCGCCAGTCCCAAGCCTAGATGAAGGAGGAGGGCGTCGCTAATGACGTTAAACTGAAATTACGACCACCACCACTGTCTACTTGTAGCAGTTGCAACAGTAACCAGTAGATGTCAAGCCCACAACACTGATATGCTACTGTGGAAGAGCCAGTGCCGAGCATTGATAAAAGAGGAGGGCGACACTAATTATCCTCGCTTTGAAAATGTCGTTGAATGGTATATACATGTCGCATATAAAAGGTGATTATTTTGGCATCAAGGATGAATAAATTATAATTATACACGTAGTGACTAATGACTATAACATTACAAATTGTGCTTGATTCACGATACATAGCATCAAAAGGAGGAGGATTCCAATTTGACCAGGGTCTATGAAAACAGAGGCCGTTACCCTGGACAGAAATTTGCTCGGCGTTTTACAGCACTTATGAGCAAGGTACTAGACCAGTGTTACTAAGCAATAAAAAGTGTCTAATGCTTGAATATACTTCGCAGAACATAACGTTTTAAAGGCGTAGGTAAGTTCCTGAATATTACTTGGCTTGAGTTCTGTTCCTTATAATATATATAGTATACTATGAAAATTATTTAAAGGTGTCTTAAAAGATTCGAAAGAGACTTATTGAAACAAATCAAATCTAATTTAAGATAGTCAATTGCTTCGGTAACGTGTGGATAACACGCTGACATGAAGAGCGAGAGGAACCGAGATCGAGCCGTGTTGGGTGGACATGCTTTGTAGACTGCTATTAGCGCCGTGTATTGCAGGCTGTCTGTTCTGTTAGTAGTTAAGATTGATGTTAATTAAGATTGATGCATAACTTATAATTATTATCATTATCATTATTGCTGTTGTTAGTGTTAGTGTCTGTGTTATCGTTATCGTTATCATGATCATGATCGTCGTGATCATGGTCGTCGTCGTCATCATCCTCATCATCATCATCATCATCATCATCATCATCATCATCATCATCATCATCATCATCATCATCATCATCATCATCATCATTATCATCATCATCATCATCAACAACCGTGGGCTCAATCCCCGTGGGTGTCCGATGCCTTCTACACAATGTCGGGCGTCGCTAATGGTCTTTGTTACCACACATCAATGTTGTCATTAATGGGGAAGTAGTATTACAATCATATGACAAAAGTGCACCAATTCTACAAAGATTTTCTGAAACCTGCCCATCCGGGATCGTTACCCTATTTTGCTTAGGTCCATTCGGCACCGTGGCCAGCAACCTGCTGAAAAAATTTGCCACTGAAACGCATTTGTAAAGATTTCACACGGCAAAAATTAAATCTTAACTAAGCAACCGTTTTTGCACTTAGAACACCTTTAAGTAAAATTCTCAACGGTTTATATAATTAGGTCAGCTTCGCACATTTGGTGGATTATATATTAAGGCTCAAGCTAAATCTCACAGTCGATATTAACGGCCTTGTGTGCCGCAAGATGTCGTTAAACTCTCAACAAAAAACCAAGGACATCTTAGACACCTCTAAGTTATATTCCAAAAGCGTTTAAATGCTTTGGTCAACTCGCGACTTATAACTTGTTCTCTTCTAGTTGACCAACTCTATTGCAGATGCCTTCACCGTGACACCATCACCACTAATCATTTATGAAGCTCCAGTATATAATTACAAACCTCCACTCGATGGCGCTGAGTAACCGAAGGGTTCGAGTCTCAATGTCCCAATACACAGTAACCATCTGAGAGGATCGAAGCTGTAGTCTCAATGTTTCAACGGAGATGCTCTAACCAATAGGCGACCATATCCCACAACCAATAGAGGCAACACCAGAGAAGACGCGCATACACGCGCGCACACACATACCTCTTTGCAATCAATTCAAATTAAAACACATTCACACACTCACTATGAATTCAATCTAGATTATGGCTGCGATTGTATCTGGGACTTTTGCAAGATAAGCCTCAATCCGTTAGAGTCTGTTTGTTTATGACTGTGGTGGCTGAAAAAGAATCCAATGTTAAAAAGAACTTGCAAATTAAATAAAGGTGTGCTGTGATGAAAGATTGTGTGATTGGAGTGATATAAATGTAGGCAAAATTTTGGGCGATTATACGGATGACTAATAAAAAACCGTCGAAACGATGCGACTATGTTCGTAATTACCCTGCTGATTACCCGGATAGACGTCACATGCACCTCACGTGACGCATCATAAGAATACGATCTGTGATTGGCTGATAGGTTTCGGCTTAAAATCCCTTCGATATTAGAAGTTTAATTTTCGATAGGCCACTGTACGTCCCAGGTTTCACTGAACATTTGTTATTCTGGACCTGAATTTCACTCTTTGTAAGCTAAAAGTGCACCATTAACGATTTAATTCTACAACGATTTTCTGGGGGATGGGCTAAACCTGCCCATACCGGATCGTTACCCTATTTTGTTTAGGCTCCTTCGGCACCCTGGGCCGCAACCTGCTGAAAATATATTGCCACTGAAACGCAATCGTAAAGATATCCCATACAAAAAATGAAATCTTAACAAAGCAACCATTTTTTTTACTTAGAACACCTTTAAGTAAAAGTTTCAACGCAATATTTAAGTAAGTCAGCTTCACACAATTATTGGATTATGTTCACATATGGTGACAAATCTCACAGTCGATATTAACGCCTTGTGTGACGCAAACACTCAACAACAAAAAACAAATGTAAAAGACATCATTTCGACACCTTTAAATAATTTTTCACAAGCTTATAAATAATCTGGTCAACTCAAAACATTAACTTTTTTACGTCTTAGGTGACTTCAAACATCACAATAATTACTCTAGTGCTAATGCAGCTGCCACCGTCACCAATAATCATTTATGAAGCTCATTTTTTATAATTACGAAGCTCCATTCGATGACGCTTAGTAACCGAAGGACTTGAGTCTCAAGGTCCAAAAGCACAGTAACCATCTCAGAGGATCGAACCCAAGATATCCATGTTAAAAGGCAGATGGTAAAAACAATTTTAGGCAAAGACCAAGCGTAGAACCTTCGTCCCCCACCCATAAATAAATCCACGCATTTCTCAGACAAATTCTGAATCTAGCTGTTTCTAGCCTTTTTCATCGATCGGATCAGACCTTTTTTAAATTCAGAGTGTCGTCACTGTTCGTTGAACACTGCATAAAAGAACAGAAAATGTAAATTATTATTTGGACACCTTTAAAAAAATTTTCATCAGGTATTAAATATTTCCGTGACTCACAGCTCATCAATAATTATCTTCGATGGAATTATAACAACCATCACTATTATAATTATTAGCCTACACCACTGCTAATTCTGCCGTTGTCTAAGGATATTCACTCCCCCCCAAGGCTATCCTGGTCGATGAAATAAGCTATTATAACTAGCACAAGCGACTCTCGAGATACTGGAGCTACTGGTGTTGTCCAAGAGGTATTTTGGCAGAGGCGTCGGAGTCAGTCAGCTAAAGGTGGAGCTGGTTGTAGGTCTGGTGGAACAGAATTGCAGTCGTTGGAAGACGAAGTGGAGTTGCTGTATGGAGTCGAATTGTTCTAGAATCAGAGAAGGAAAAGATCACATTGTGTTTAATACCAACTCGTTAGCACACTTGCAACAGTAATGCTTAACAATTTCAACTTTTAGGGAATTTGCAAAACGTGCTGCGAATTTTAGTGATGAGGTGATGGAAGGTCGAAGCAGTGTAATGGAGGATGAGGAGTGTGTTGACTGAAGTGGTTAGATGGCGACCAATAATAACAGATGAATCTTGCCGACTGTAGTCTTGAAGGTTGTATAGCAATATTTATATGTAATATTGTTTCTATAAAAACGGTGTTTTAGAAGTTGAATGAATTCGAGAATAATATTCCTACGCGTTCGCTATAATAGCGGTAAAGCTTGTATTGCATGTACAGCATTATTTTAATTAAATAATAAATGGATCTTGCGAACTAAATAAAATGGGTTCTGATGAAAAATTTTGTGAATGGAATAATATAAATTTAGACGAAGTTTTGGTCGATTCTAAATTAATGGTTGCCGACTAAAAACCGTCGAAACGATGAGATTCTATTTGAAATTACCCTTCTGATTACCCGGATAGAAGTCACATGCATCGCCTGTGACGCATCCGAAGAAAACAATCTGTGATTGGCTGTGATGTTGAGGTTTATCCTGTCGATATTGGTCCCAGCCTGCTCCCAGGTTTTACCGAATATGGCTGCCATATTAAATTTGCTAACCCGGGTCTGAATTTTACTGGTTATATGATATAAGTGCACCATTAATGATATAATTCTACAAAGATTTTCTGGGGACGGGTTAATCCTGCCCGTTCCGGATCGTTGCCCTATTTTACTATTTTCCTTGGGCCTTATGTGACGCAGTTTTATAATTTATGTTTTAGTTGAGTGTTCAACGACCTGTTGAACACTCAACAAAAACATAAATTATAAAACACCTGTGAATAATGTTCCAAAAGCTAATAAATGCTGTGGTCAACTCACTGCTTATCAATTTTTCTTTTGACTTCAACCTTCACAATTTGCTGCCACCATCACCACTATTTATTTATGAAGCTCCATAATATAATCACGAAGCTCCACTCGATGGCGCGCTGAATAACCGAATGACTTGAGCCTCAATGTCCCAATACAGTAACAACCTCATAGGATTGAAGCGGCAGTCTCAAAGATTTTATGCCCTGCCCCTCCCGGACCGTTACCCCATTTTGATAAGACCCTTCGGCAGTCAGTAACCTTCGACGCAATCTGCTGAAAAATACTGTCACTGAAACGCAGTGGTAAATATTTCACCCACACAAAAATTAAATCTTAACAAAGCATGATATCCGTCTTTTCACTTAGAACACCTTTAAGAAATTTGTTTAACGCTATATATAAACATGTCAGTTTCGTACAATTTTCATATTCTACGGTCCAAGGGTAAATTGCACAGTCAATAATTATGACGTTAAACACTCCACAACAAACCAAATGTGCATTACATAAAGTAGACACCTTTAAACAATTTTCCACAAGCTATTAAATGCTTTGGTCAACTCACGGATGATGAATTTATTCTGAGTGAAGGACTTGAGTCACAGAAATTTCAAGAAAATCGAACTCAGATTCCAAGTTACAAGGCAATTTCTTTAATAACCAAGGACAATATTATTATAGAATTTCATTTCAACCATCACACTAACTCTATTGCTAATAATTACGAAGCTCCAGTCGATCATTACGCTGAGTAGTAACCTCAGAGGATCGAACCCAAGATCTCCATGTTATAAGGCACACAACTGTTTAGATACCGAAAAGGTCACAGGGTTAAAGATCTTTCTGCAGTTGTACTAAGTTTAGTACTAAAGTCAGTTTAACGTTGATGATGACGACGAAGGTGACCATGATGATGATGATGATGATGATGATGATGATGATGATGATGATGATGATGATGATGATGATGATGATGATGATGATGATGATGATGATGATGATGATGATGATGATGATGATGACGACGAAGGTGACCATGATGATGATGATGATGATGATGATGATGATGATGATGATGATGATGATGATGATGATGATGATGATGATGATGATGATGATGATGATGATGATGATGATGATGATGATGATGATGATGATGATGATGCTGATGATGATGATGATGATGATGATGATGATGATGATGATGATGATGATGATGATGATGATCATGATGATCATGATGATGATGATCATGATCATGATGATGATGATCATGATGCGTATTTTAATGCTAAGCTGAATAGGCCTATGCGATTCTTATACAATGAATAATTATCGGTGGCGCATGGAATTACATACTGGCTTGATTATCGGTAGAGCTGAGTTCCATTCCCAAAGCCATTGTATGATAAACAGACTTAGTCTTATCCCCCTAATAATAATCATAATTTAATTGCAGGATGTCTGTTCTGTTCCATTAGTTGCTAAGATTTCTGTATTATGTGTTCTTGTGATTTATTTTAAATGCGTATTTGCACACTGTAACGGGTTGCAGTATGTCAAACAGATTGTTCAATTAAAGCAAATTAGAAAAATATTTAAATTATTATAAATATAATTATAAGAAGGTGTGAATTTGTAACAGACTTTGTCAACAACTCAATAAAAGAACACACGAGAAGACAAAATTAGACACCTTTAAATAATGTTTCTTAAGCTTTTAAATACTTCCGACAACTCATGTTTTATCAATTTATTTCTGGTTGGCGGTTTCTACAAACCTAACAGACTATAATATTAGTCTTAGTCTACTGCTAACGCTGCTACCACTGTGACAGCCATCATCACTAATCGTTTGTTAAGCTCCGCTACATAAATACGAAGCTCCACTGGATGGCAGAGAATAACTGAGTAAAATTACTCGAATCTCAATACATAGCAACCAACTCAAACGATCGAACCTGTCTTTATTCGCTCTGTTAGGTAACCGCCCTAGCCAACTAACCACCATGATATATCCCTCAGTCAATAGTTTCAACACCATACAAAACACACACATTGCTTTAGATGCAAAGGACTCTCGCAATCCGTACCCAATGAAATGTTTTCTTTTATAAAGAGTGTAGCTTTTTGTTAAAAACGGTGTCTACTAATGTTATCGGAAATTGCTTCCTACTTTTAACACGTAACTCCGCCACCGTTTCCACTGTGATAGAGCCAGTCCCAAGCATAGAAAAAAGAGGAGGGCGATTCTAATGAGCTTCGTTACAGCGTGTAATTTCTGGCGTGCCGAATATGATTTTTCTTTTCCCACAGGTTTTTTTAACGCGCCGTTCTTGACAAAATGTGCAGTTCTAGATGGATATGCGCAGTTGTAAAAGCACTTCTGTACAGCTAAAAATAGTTTTTAAAAAGGTCATTGCCATTTAAAAAGGTAATTGTCTTTCGTTATATCGTTGACATTATGCGACTTTTATAGAAAATAATAAACATCTTGCAATCATAATATTATAGAGATCGTCAGAAAATCTGAAAAAATAGATGTATTTCTAAGACAAATTCTCAATCTAGATTTTTCTTGACTTTTTATCGATCGGATCATGATAAACCTGCCCATCCCGGATCGTTACCCCATTTTGCTAAGACCACTTTGGCAAACCCCCTCCCCGCAGCCTGCTGAAAAAATACTGCCACTGAAACGCCATTGACAAGATTTTACAACTAAAATTAAAATCTGAAGTAAGCAGGTAGAAAACCTTTAATTAAATTATTCAACGCTTTATATAAACAAGTCAGCTTCACACAATTGGTTGATTCTGATCAAAATACGGTGATAAATCTCACAGTCAATATTAACGGCATTGTGTGACGTAAGAATAAAAAAATGATGTAGTTAAACATTCATTTATTAAAAACCAAATGTAAAACACATTTTAGACACCTTTAAATAGGATTCCACAAGCTTATAAATACTTTGGTCAACTAACGACCTAATCTTTCATCATTTTTTGTTCGACCATCACAATAACTTTGTTGCTAATGCTGCCACCGTCACCATTCATCATTTATAAAGCTCCATTATAATAATGACGAAGATCCAGTGGATGGCGCTGAGTAGTAACTGAAGGACTTGAGTCTCAATGTCCCAATACACAGTAACCACCTCATAGGATCGAAGCTGTAGTCTCAATGTTTCAACGGAGATGTTCTAACCAATAGGCGACCATATCCCACAACCAATAGAGGCAACACCCAAGAAGACGCACATACACGCGCGCGCACACATTTTTGCAATTAAAATTAAAACACATCCATGCACTCAGTGCGAATTCAACCTAGATTATGGTTGTGATTGTATCTGGGACTTTTGCAAGATAAGCCTCAATCCGTTGAGTTTTTGGTTGATGACTGTAGTGGCTAAAAAAGAATTCAATGTTAAAAAGAACCTGCAAATTAAATAAAGGTGTGCTGTGATGAAAGATTGTGTGATTGGAGTGATATAAATGTAGGCGAAATTTTGGGCGATTATACGGATGACTAATAAAAAAACCCGTCGAAACGATGAGACTCAGTTTGAAATTACCCTGCTGATTACCCGGATATACGTCACATGCATCGCCCGTGACGCATCAGAAGATTACGATCTGTGATTGGCTGAGAGGTTTCGGCTTCATATTCCTTCGATAGGTCACTATAATACGTCCCAGGTTGCACTGAACAGGTCAACCACATTTGTCATTCTCGGCCTGAATTTAACTCTTCGTAAATTAAAAGTGCACCATTAACCATTAGCGATTTAATTCTACAAAATATTTATTGGGATGGACTAAACATGCCCATCCCGTGTCGTTATCCCATTTTGTTTAGGCTCGTTTGGTACCCCGGTCCTGCTAAAAATATATTGCCTTTGAAACGCCACGGTAAAGATTTCACGCTGCAAAAAATAATATCTGACATATGCATTATAACAACCGCTTTTGCACTTATAACACCTTTAAGTACAATTTTCAACAGTATTTATAAATAAATCAGCTTTGCACAATTGGTGAATTATATACACCTACAAAAAATCTCATGGTCAATGTTAACGGCCTAGTGTTCCGCAGCATATCCATTCGTAGACACTATACGTCCTAGGTTACACTAACAGGTCAACTACATTTGTTATTCTTATTCTGGGCCTGGATTTCACTCTTTGTAAGCTAAAAGTGCACCATTAACGATTTAATTCTACAAAGATTTTCTGGGGATGGACTAAACCTGCCCATCCCGGGTCGTTACTTTATTTTGCTTAGGCCCCTTCGGCACCCTGGCCCGCAACCTGCTAAAAAATATTGTGAAACGCCACTGTAAAGATTTCACACGCAAAAATAAAATCTGAAGTAAACATAAGAACCGTTTTGCACTTACAACACCTTTAAGTAAATATTTCAACGCTTAATATAGGGCCTAAGTATGAGTCATCATCGCACATTTGGTGCATTATATTCACATGCGGCCATAAGTTGATAGTTGATATGTTGTTCACATGTGGGCTTACTAAACATTGTGATCACATCTGTTTTTAGTCCGGGGGTGAATATTACTGGTTCTATGATAAAAGTGCACTATAAACGATTTAATTCTACAAAGATTTTCTGTCGATGGGCTAAACCCAGTACGTTACCCTATTTTGTTTAGGATCCTTCGGCCCGCAACCTGCTGAAAAAATAGTGCCACTGAAGCGCAATCGTAAAGATATCACACACATAAATGAAATCTGAATAAGGCGTAATATCCTCTTTTTGCACTTAAAACACCTTTAACTACAATTTTCAACGCTATATAAAAATCAGTCGGTTTCGAACAATTGCTTGATTGTGCGTTCTATACTGTCCTAAGATAAATCTCGTATGAACGGCCTTGTGTGACGCAAGATGACTTTTTTCATTCTAGTTGACTTCGACCATCACAATAATACTCTACTGCTAAACCTGCCGGATCGTTGCCCTAGTTTGCTTAGGCTCCTTCGGCACCCCGGTCCGCAACCTGCTCAAATAAAAAATTATACTTTTATTGAAACGCCACTGTAAAGATTTCAGACACACACAAATCCTAAATAAGCAAAATAATTATACGCTTTGGACTCCAATTACTTAATACACCTTTAAATAAAATTTTCAAGCGTCTATATAAATTAATGAGTTAATAAGTTAGTCAGTTTCATACAATCGGTGAATTATGGTGACACTGCTCATTCGTCAGCTTCATAATGACTATCGAAACGTTAAAACTGTGATTAATCACAATTAAAGCTTTAAAAAATTGCGAATAAAATTTGTACGCATTAATCGTTTGTTGGGTCTGATTAACCCATTAACTACCAACTTTTTTTACAAGAATGATATTAACATTTTTCAACACGTACTGGTATGTAAACATGAGCACAAGGTTTAAAATATTAATTATGGATGCCTCCGAAAAAATATTTGGTGTCAAAGTGGTGCACCCTGGGAGGGTGCGCTAGTAGTTAAGCAGTACTTTACATTCTTATTGTCTACAGAAGCAAGATATGCATCATATGTCATAAGAATCATTTTCCCCGCTAGATTTCAAGCAGTCTCACTAAACTTTTCATGTTTTGTCATGAAATTCATTGAGTCAGTGCATATGAAATCCAACATAACACTCTATACATACATTTCTTGGGTGTTTTGCTACAATGCTCACAATACCACTGAGTCAAGGGAATCAACACGAATGGACTGGTCGAACTGATTATCCGCTAGGACCTCTGGGTTCAATGGTTGTGCTTTGCCTGGGTACCTGGTCTTACTCGGTTGAGCAAGGTGCATTTGGTAAACTCGAGCAACCCCCCACCCCACAGACAACACGAAGACTCGGTGGTTGCTACTGGTATGACGTTGTATGACAACACAAGGGCAATGCATTCTGCATCTTTGGGTCAAACATGAATACAAACAGTGCCAGTCACCATTTCTTTGTCATCATTGTGGTTTTGTTAGTAGACTTGGTAGTCGCCTTTGCTCAACTTCACCAACATCATCTACTATGTCGTGCAATCTGACAAATTAATTTTGGCGGGAAATTTTTAAGATGGTTCTGTCAAGGCACCCAACATGTTCAAGCAGTTTTCCTGAACTGAACAAGTTGTCAAAAGCTGACATGGAAGCGTTGATGGCATCTCAGACTTCGAGTCAGGTACAAATGAGCCGCATAATCAAAATTGAGACCGTTTGCAATAATTATTATGGTTTATCCTTGACTCCACAATGCGTAATTGCGTATGTATACGAATGCCACAGGCGAGATTATCATATCCTAATATCATCTGCACGGTATAATCGAAATTGAAGATAACCACAACAGTTCCAACAAGTATTTGGAAGAAGAAGAACATATAACTAACATTTCTAGCCCAATAGCAGGTGCGCCAAATGGATAGGAACCGCCAATTTACACTGTTCACCATTGCTGAAAAACCTGTACCCATTCGCTACTTGTGCACCCTCCCAGGGTGCAGCAGTAATATCATCATAACTCTTCAATAAATAGCAATATTTATAAAATTTAACTAATTATCATACAAGCAGATGTAATTCTATCATATCTGATGCTTGCAATTAAATAATGATGAAAACTTAATTTTTTATTCCTTGACATATTTAGCAGTTTTGAGATGACGTCACTTTCTAAATAAATCACCCATATTTTGGGGATAAAAATATTATAACTAGAGAAACTCTGCATGGATTGTTTATTCGACTCCATACAGATCAGAAAATAAAATAATATATTTAGTTCATGCAGGTTAAGATTTTTTTAAAGCCGATTTTCGAATGCACCCTCCCAGGGTGCGCTAGTAGAAAATGGGTTAAAATAGAATAAAAGGCAGATTAGACCGTTTTAACACTCAAGTGCCCAAGGTATTTTTTGGTACACGAAGGCCCAAGGGGGGGTCCGCGCGGACCCCAGTGCTTTATGTTAATATCTTGAGAAGGGATTGGAATATCGTCATAGAATTTAGTTCTATGTGATCCCAAATGAATGTCCAATCGATTGGTGTATCTTATATGACAATAACACCACCTGGTGTTAAATAATAGTGTAAAATCTCATGATACACATTTTACGCTTGCTTGCGTTATTGACCAAAGGAAGCCCAGAGTTTTCATGCCAATATCTTGAGAAGGGATTGGAATATCGTTATAGAATTTATTTCAATGTAATCCCAAATGAATTGGCAATCGATTGATGTATCTCATAGCACAATAACACCACCTGGTGTAAACTAATAGTGTAAAAATCTCGTAATACATATGTTATGCTTGCATGTTTGCGTTATTTATTGAAGGAAAGCCTATACGTCCGGCGCGGACCCCAGCGTGTTCATGTTAATGTTAATATCTTGAGAAGGGATTGGAATATCGTTATATAATTTAGTTGTAAGTAATCCCAACTAAATTTGCAATCGATTGATATGTATTATATCACAATAGCACCACCTGGTATAAAATAATAGTTATTGACCAGTAACCATGCGCTTGTATGAATATCAGCCGCATATCATGGGGTACCCTTGGTATATGCTGTGGTTGTGGGGTGCAGGGTTGGACAATACTCACGCAAAATATACCATTCTATGCCCAAATGGTTGCTCTAGGAATACCTAAAAGCATTTATGCAGATCCCTAGCCTTTAAAAAGTTATTCGGGAAAAACAGACCTGGGGTCCGGTCGGACCCCCCCCCCCCTTTTTGGGCACTCGAGGGATAAACATTCGACATTAGTTCCCACTGTAGCTTCTAGGGTTTCCTAAAGAGGTCAACCACACATGTCATTATGGTTGTGAATTTAACTCTTTGTATGCTAAAAGTGCACCATTAACGATTTAATTCTACAGGGATTTCTAGAGCCCCTCCTGCATCGATACTCTATTTTGAGCAGACCCCTATCGGCACCCCCGGTCCGCAACCTGATGGAAAAAACTGCCAGTGAAACGTCATTGTAAAGTTTTCAACCCCAAAATAAAATAAAATCTGAACTAAGCATAATAGATGCTTTGAACTTAGAACACCTTTTAAATCGCCTATATAAGTCAGATTCATACAATTGGTGAATTAATAAAAACTAAATTAAATCTCGCTTCATAATTATCTCTTCGATGTTAGTTCCAGGTTTTCATTGAATATTGCTACCGCATTTGTTAACTAGAAATTTGAGACTTTGTGTGCTAAAAGTGCACCGTTAGCGATTTAATTCTACAAAGATTTTCTGGGGGTGGGCTAAACCTGCACATCCCGGATCGTTACACTATTTTTCTTAGGCTCGCATGCTCCAGCTTCTGTAGGTCTTCTCCACAACATTCCATACTGTCATCCGTCCAATCTCGATGAGGCCCACATCCCTATGTCGTTAAACAATCAGGAAAAAAACAAATTGAGAAAACCATTATTACTGCACTTATGAGCAAGGTACTAGACTAGTTTTTTAAAATTTAGATAACATAGTTTGACACTCGCTCTTATATATAGCGCTGAAAATGTTACTTCGTCATTAGATAATAATAATACATAAATGAATAGAAAAAAATATTTACAATAGAGTAATTGTGATAGTTAAAGCCAACTATAAGGGGAAAGAAATTCATAAGCCTAGAGTTGATCAAAGTATTTAATAGCTTATCTAATAATTTATTATTTAAAGGTGTTTAAAATTAATAATGCCCTTTACATTTCTTTTTGTTGAGTATTTCACGACATTTTGCGGCAAACAAGACCGTTCATATCAACTGCAAGATTTAACCTAGTACATTTATGTAAATAGGATTCACCGATTCTACGAAGCTGAGTTGTATGTATAATATATATATATATATATATATATATATATATAATTGAGAAAAAAAAATATATATATATATATATATATATATATACATATATCGTTGCCACATCATATGAATATTATATAATATTATATCCATATATATATATATAATGTGGCAATGATCCGCGAGGGTCTGGATTAGTCTCCCCAGAAAATCTTTGTGGAATTAAATTGTTAATGGTGCACTTTTATCCCTGATCGTTGCCCCATTTTGCTCAGGCCCTATCGGCACCCTGACTCGCCATCTGCTGAAGAAATATGGCCACTGAAACATCATTGTGAAGATTTCACACCCAACAATAAAAATCTAAACCAAGCATAATATCCGCTTTTGAAATTAAAACACCTTTAATTGATATCTTAAATGGCATATATAAGTAAATCAGCTTCTTGCAAGCGGTAAATAATATTGATGTCCTAGGTCCTGTACTGTTCTTTTCTCGTCCATCATTGTGTTCAAGCAACCTCCAATGTTGTCCATTCTTTATGGGCCTACTAAATTCGTCAGTTATTTCATTGATAGTTCCGACAATGGTCTCATGTTGTTCACTCTAGTTTTGTATGTCACCGCATTGGTTAACACGCTGGCAATGGCACGGAGACCGAGGGGGAACGAGATCGCGCCCCGTAGGGCAGACGTGTTTTGTAGGCTGCAACTAGTGACGTGTAAATTTATTGCAGGATGTCTGTTCTGTTAGTAGTCAATAATGATGCTAATTGAGATTGTTGCATAACGTATTATTACTATCGTTATCGTTAGCTTCAGCGTCGTCATCATCATCATCATCATCATCATCATCATCATCATCATCATCATCATCATCATCATCATCATCATAATCATCATCATCATCATCATCATCATCATCATCATCAACATCTTCAACAACATCATCATCATCATCATCATCATCATCATCATCATCATCATCATCATCATCATCATCATCATCATTATCATCATCATCGTCATCTTCGTCGTCGTCAGCAGCAAGAGCATGCCCGTTTAAATACTAGAAAAAAATTCAATACGAGCTGACATGTTTGCTGCATCTTCAACATCCTCAATAACCGTGTGCTGAACACATTATTTGGACACCTTTAAATAATATTCCACTTTCTAATAAATGCTTCGTCGTCTCAGTGCCATTTAATGGATCAAAAAATTACTCGGAGACGCTCCCGACTCCAGCGCGCCCAAGAAGAATAGTTTTAAGTTTAGTATCTCACGGTGTAGGCGTAGCTCAAAGGAAGGCCATTCCAGACCCATGCATGGACCAACCACAGATCAACTACCATGCGTTCTTTTTCACAATGTCTTTACAATCTAGTCTGTCCTGAGCCGCATGCCTCAGCTTCTGTAGGTTTTCTCCACACCAATCTACAATATCATCCGTCCACACTCTATGCGGCTTTCTTCGTTTGTTTGCCGCAAGGTGTCGTTAGACACTTGATTAAAAAAAGTAAATAAAAAATATAATCATGTAGACACCTTTAAATAAATTACTCCAATTTATTAAATGCTTCCATCAACTTACGGCTATCAATCTAATCTTTCCAGCCTTTTATCGTCCACATAATATAATTTATTTTAAAAATAATTCCGATTGACTGATTCTCTGCCCCCCTGGTCAATAAACACAGAGCAAAAGAACAGCTGTATAAACATTATTTGGACACCTTTAAATAATATTGAAAAAGCTGTTAAACACTTTCGTCAAACGGTGTTTAATCAATCTTCTCGATGGGCGATCATACTACAACCGTTGTTAGTACTCTATTGGTAAGTGAGCCACCGATAATGTCACCAGTAATCGTTTATGAAGCTCCTCCATAATTATAACCAAGAATAATTCGTAGATAGCGCTGAGTAAAGGACTTGAATCTCAAGGTCATCAATCAGTAACCATCGCACGGATCGAACCTATGCTCTCAATGTAAAAAAGCATCCGCCTTTGGACTTAAAACACCTTTAAATAGCAATTTTATAGTGTTATATATAATTAGTAAGTCGTACTCATACAATCGTGAACAAACTATCTTAATATTAGGCCAACTCTCACAGTCTATATGAACAGGTTTGTTTGTCGCAAGATGTCGTTAAACACACACAATTAGAGAACAAAATTTAATACAAAGACATGATCATTTACACACCTTTAAATACTTTTTAATATGCTGTTAAAGTTCTCCGTCAACACACTTTTCATCAGTTCTTTCAATAGGCTAGTCCATACTTACAATCATCAATGTTACTTTACTGCTAATCCTGCCGCCACTACCACCACCACTAATCATTTATGAAGCTCCATATAAATTACGGAGCTCCATTCGATGGTGCTGAGTAACCGAATCTCAAGGTCCCAATATACAACAACCAACTCAGAGTATCGAACCCACAATCTCCATGTTGCATGGCCTCTAACCAACAGGGGCGGTTCCAGGGGCAATGCGGCCATGCCCCCACCCCATTCCTCATCGCTCATTAGGTTTCAAGAAGCCTTCAACCAATTCAGCTGGAAAAGTGATGGAGAAAAAGTATCATATGACAAAAAAACAGGTCATGAACAATTTTCCAATTTTTTAGCAGAGGGTTGGGAAAATGGTCCATGTTCAAGAGATTTCAAATAAATGACCAAAAAGGTTCATCAGCTATTTCATCATGGAAAATTGGTATATTTTCAAGACATTTCGACCAAATGACTAAAAAAGTTGGTTTTCTTTGGTCTTGTTATGCGCACAAATGGACTGGAAAAAGATATGATGCTGGCATGCGGAGAGGGAAGGAGAAAAGAAGGGCGGCCGAGGAAAAGGTGGTTGGACGAGGTTCAAGAAACAACAGGAGTGAATCTGGAAGAACTAAGGGAAGCGACATCAGAAAGAAAGAAATGGAGACGGATGGTCATGACGGTCGCTAGAGTTCAAGAAACTTACAGCACAAGGTGACAAGGTGACTAAAAAAGTGTCATCAGATTTTTTCCAATGCTCAACCATATCCACCATCAATAGAGACAACATCCTTAAAGGTACTCACCGCTCTAGATGCCGAAGACTAGTGCAAAATGAAGTGCTGCTCACTGGGACCAGTAAGAATTGAGGGCATTAAGCAAATATTAACACCTTCAAGTGCCACTGGTAGTCCATGTAACAGATAAAGCTTAGTAGCCTGAGGGTTAAGTCTTAAGAAATCGTTTTGCTGTTCGAAGTCAACGCTGCTAATTGAACACCTTTAATTAGCGATATAGGCCTACGGCGCTATTAAATTCCGGTCACGTTGGCGGGGAAATGTTACGCTAGGAGAAAGATCTTGTTGGCTTACATCATTTTATAGCGAGGACAGACGTCGAACAACTTAAATATGCAGTTGCAAAATGGATTTTAAAAATGGCGTTCTAAGTCCCATCCGAAGAAAACGCTTTTAAATTGAGGGAACGTTGCCTATGACGTCCAGTAGCAAAATTATTAAGTATTAACAGCCAAATTGATGTCGTGTAAACAACTCGCTTTCCGGGCGGAATGCCCGCCCTGCACGAGGCCGATGAGACTGCTGTTGAGTGGCTATGCGTGAACTGCAAAAGCTATATAACAGACAAACACAGACATTAGCAGCATTAGCAATTAGAAGGAACATAGTGTGACACTCTGCATTTTGCCAACACTTGATGATGATGACTACGACGACGACGATGATGATGATTTTCTTGATGACGAATATGTTGAATATGATGGTGAAGATTTTAATGACAACGAATATGATGAATATGATGGTGATGATTTATGACGACGACGATGATGATGATGATTGTGATGGTGACGAATATGTTGAATACGATGGTGATGATGATTTTGATGACGACGACTACGACGATGATGACCTTGCAGTAGAACTATAATACTCGTGGAAATCAGAAACTTCTTCTCTCAAGTACAACTGAAGACAGTGACGGTTGAGATACTTGCGCTTATGGAGTTCGATTGGTGAAGTCAAAGACGTCGGAGTCAGCAATACTAAAGGTGGAACTGGTTGTAAGTCTGGTGGAAATAGAATTGGAGTAAGACGAGGTTGAGTTGTTGTATGGAGTCGAATTGTGTTGGAATCGGAGAAGGAAAAGATCTAAGACGGACTAATTACGAGTCATTAGCACACTTGCAACAGTAATGCCTAACATTTTTTTGTTTTGAGGAAATTGCAAAGCGTGAATTTTAGTGATTTATGTGATAGAAAGGCGAAGCAGTGATGTGAAAGATGAGGAGCATGTTTAAAAGTTTTACAACAATATTCATATTTAATATACTTCCCCTTAAAAATGGTGTCTTAGAAATTGAACAAATGCGAGAATATCTGTACGCATTCGCTCCAGTTGTATACGGCTTAAATTAAAACATTCTTTTTACCTAGATTATGGCTGTGGCTATATCCGGGACTTTTGCAAGATATGCCTCAATCGACCAGTGTGTTTTGTTCACGACTGTAGTAGCTAAAAAACAATTCAATGTTAAAGAGAATGTGCAAATCAAATAAAGGTGTGCTGTGATGAAGAATTTTGTGATTGGAGTGATACAAATGTAGACAAAATTTTGAGCGATTATACGAATGACTACTAAAAAGCCGTCGAAACGATGCGACTGTTCGAAATTACTCTGCTGATTACCCGGATGGACGTCACATACATCACCCGTGACGCATCAGAAGAATACGATCAGTGATTGGCTGAGAGGTTTCGCTTCATATCCCTTCGATAGGCCACTATAATAGGTGCCAGGTTGTACTGAACATGTCAACCACATTTGTTATTCTGGTCCTCTAATTGACACTTTTTATGCTAAAAGTTCACCATTAACGATTTAATTCTACAAAGGATTTTTGTGGGATATGCTAAACCTGCCATCCCGGATTCTTACCCTATTATGGGGTGGGTCCGTAGCTTAGTTGAGAGAGCGCTGGTAGATAAACCGGGTGTCATCCACGCGACCCGGGCTCGAGCCTCACACAGGGCATTAATTTGTTAAAGTTTCTGTTAGCTGCCATTGGCGCTTTGCTGTTGTGTTGCTTGACTCGGGTTCTGCTGAAAATAAGATAGCCCCTCTCAATTCTGGATTGGCCGAACCAGGAGTGATCCAGCACTTAGGCCAATAGTGTTAAGCCAAACCCACTGCTGTAAAACCGACATGCGTGTCGTGCTATTGTGGGCCGTATTTTGTATAACCTGTACCTGTAATCATTCTGCGGTTTGTCATCATCATCATTCGCCGCCTACTCCATCAATGGGAGCGTTGCACAATGAGTTTAATAAATGTCTCCACAGTGTTCGATTCTCGGCCACAGAGATGGCCATGCTCAGGTCCATGCCCAACCCTGCCAGATCTTCATCAATCATCCCTACCCATGTCGATCTAGGTCGCCCTCTAGGGCGCTTCCAGGAAGGCGGAGCCAGCGCCAGTAGTGCCTGTCTCGAATCAGAGTCTGCTGGCATTCGAGCAATGTGACCAAGCAGCCCCAGGCGCCTCCGTCTAATAGTACCACATACCGTTCTTTGTTCAGTTCTAGCGTAGACCTCTTCATTGGAGATGAAGTCGGACCACTTGATGCCGCATAAGGCCCTCAAGCACTTAGTGCCAAATGCGTCTAGGCGCAGCTGATCCCGCCTTCCGAAGGACCATGTTTCAGAGCCGTAGAGGAGAACTGGCATGACATATGAGTTGAATAGTCGTATCTTGGTACTGAGGCTGCGGTTTGTCAGATTGAATATTAATAAACGAATATTATTTTTGCTTAGGCTTACTCGGCCCCGGTTCATAGCCTGCTAATAATATATTGCCATTGAAACGCCACTGTGAAACGCCACAACGGAGAAGGAAACGATCATTGTGTCTAAGACTCATTATCACACTTGCAATAGTCATGCTTAACATTTTCAGCTTTGAGGAATTTTTCAAAACGTGGTGCGAATTTTATTGATGAAGTGATGTATGGTCGAAGCAGTGTAGTGGAGGATGAGTAGCTGTTTGGTGGCCAATTAATTATGGTTAAAAGCTGGTTAGAGTTAATTTGAAAGTTTCCAACAATAATTATATAAAGTATACTTGCCACAGCATAAAAATGGTGTTTTAGAAGTTGAATGAATGCGAGAATATCTATACGTATTCGTATTATTAGTGGCAGGGCTCGAATAATACAGCCTTCTTTTTTTATCTAGATAGTGGATGTGGTTGTTTCCGGGACTATAATTGCAAGATAGACCTCAATAGGTCAGCGTGTTTTGTTGACGACTGTAGTAGCTAAAAAGGAATTCAATGTCAAAGGGAACTTGCGAATTGATGACGAATTTTGTGCTGATTACCCGGTTGGACGTCACGTGCACCTCACGTGACGCATCAGAAGATGACGATCTGTGATTGGCTGAGAAGTTTAATCTTCGAAAGGTCACTATACGTCCCAGGTTTGACTGAACAGGTCTACCAAATTTGCCATTCTGGTCCTGTATTTGACACTTTATGCTAAAAGTGCACCATTAACGATTTAATTCTACACAGATTTTCTGGGACGGGCTAATCCAGAACCTCCAGGATCGTTACCCTGTTTTCCTCAGGTCCCTTCTAAACAAATATATTGCCATTGAAACGCCACTGTAAAGATATCTCGCCACAAAAAATATAATCTTAAGTAAGCATAATAGCCGTTTTTGCACTTATAATATGAAACACCTTTAAGTTAAATTTCAACGCTATAATAAGTAAGTCAACTTCGCACAAAAGATTGAATGTGCCAACATTCAGTAACAAATTTCACAGTCAATATTAACGGCCTTGTGTGACGCAAGATGTCGTGAAACATTCAACAAAAAACAAATGTAGGGACATCATTTAGACACCTTTAAATAATATTCCACAAGCCAATAAACGCCTTAGTCAACTCATGACTCATCAATGTTAACTCTATTGCTAACTCCGCAACTGGATGCACTCTTCCAATGCCAGTGCCAAGCCTCGATAAAGATGGAGGACGTCGCTAATGGTCTCTTTTAACGCACAGTGACGTTAAACTGCAAATACACACACTACTCTGTTGCGAATGGGGCCACCGTCACGGTGTCACAATCAGTACTGATCATTAAATTTTATGAAGCTCCATTATATAATTTTCGAAGCCAAATGTAAGGAACGTTCTTTAAACACCTTTAAATAATATTCAGCAAACTTTTAAAAACTTTGGTCAACGCACGATTCTTTAATTCACACGTTGAAGCTGATTGTTACTCTATTGCTAATGCTGCCACCATCCATCAATAATCATTTATGAAGCTCCATTATATAATTACGAAGCTCCAGTCGATGGCGCTGAATAACCGAAGGGCTTGAGTCTCTAATGTCCCAACACACAGTAAGTCAGTAACCATCTCATAGGATCGAACACAGACTCTCAATGTTACAAGGCAGATGGCGTACTCAATGGGCAACCATAATTATACCACCATCAATGGAGGCAAGTGAAAAAACTGTTTAGATACTGAGAACAAGCGCAATTCTTTCTCAATAACTTAAGCGAAGTGTTACTCTTTCGAAAAGACATATTATCGTTAATAAAGATCTTCCCGAGTAGTAGCAAGTTTAGTACTAATGTCAGTTTAACGATGACGACAACGAGGATATTTGGACACCTTTAAATAATATTTTACAAGTTGTTAAATGCTTCCGTCGACACATCGCTCATCGAGGTCATTTACAAAATAGTCCAGTCAATATAGTAGTACAACCATCACTATAATAAGTATCCTACTGCTAAACGCCACCACCACTAATCATTTATGAAGCTCCTCTATATATTGACGGAGTACCACTCGATGGCGCTGAGCAAGTGAGTAAATGGACTTTAGTCTTAAGGTCATTATACGGTAGCAGTCAAAGAGAATTGAATTTCCCTCTGTCTGTCTGTCTGTTGGTCGCTCTCACCGCCATTGTCCCTCAAACAATAGATTCAACATTAATACCACATTTGTTAGTCCGTGCCCATAGGCGCATCCACCCTATGGGAACCACAGGACGCGACCCCCATAACTTTTGATGGGTCTACTAACTTTAGTATTATGGTCCCCCAACTTTTAGGACAGGATTCATTATGGTCCCTCCCAACTTTTAGGACGTGATTGCACCTATGTCAGGGCCTGAATTTCATTAGTTGTAGCCTATGATTAAAGTGCAGCATTAACGATTTAATTCTGCGAAGATTTTCTAGAGACGGGTTAATCCTGTCTTCCCCGATCGCTACCACATTTCACTAAGGTTCTTTCGGCACCCTGGCCAGCAACCTGTTGAAAAGTATTGTCACTGAAATGCCAATGTACAGATTTCAAGCCAATATTTTTTAATCTGCAAAATAAAATCTGAACATAATAGCGGCTCTGGACTTGAAACACCTTTAAATAGCTTTTTCATCGGCATATATAAGTGACAGCATTGTTCAACCGGTGGATTGAAGATCCTGCGTGGTCGAGTGGGTTGTAGCCCGCTCGCCGCGCCGGCGGCCCGGGTTCAATTCCCGGTCGGATCTTTACAGCGGGTGACTCGGTCGCAATATAAACGTGGAGCGTGAGGTTGTTCTCTGCCTCCGACACTAATCATCTTCGATATGAAACAGTGTCGTTAAGCCCTGAACATTTCAACCGGTGGATTGTTTCTGAGCTATAAGGTACTCCCGCAGCCTATATGGACGGCCTTGTTAGCCGCAAGATGTCGTTAAACACTCAATAAAGCAATAAAGCAACAAATGTAAATTACATAGTTAGACACCTTTAACTAATATTGTCTAAGCTAGTAAATTCTTTCTTCAAGTCACAATTTATCATTGGTAACATTTTATTATCTCATTTACAACATCTAAAGATCCAGCCGCCACTACCTATTTATTGCTATTATTAATTAACCCTTTGAACCCCCGGCCGGTTAACCTGCTTGCCCTATTATAGGCGTACATACTAGAAAGACCATCTACCATCATTTCCGGCGAGCGCGTAAGCCGGAGTCACGAAATTTAAACACCTTTAAATACATTTCCACATGCTATTATATACCTCCATCAGCTCACGGTTCATCAGTATTGCCTTTAGGTGTTACTACAACCATCACTATAATTACTTCAGTGCTAATCCTACCACCCCTAATCATTTATGAAGCGCCGCTATCCAATGGCGAAACTAGATGGCGATGAGTACTTAAGTGAAGAGATATTGCAACTGACACGTCATTGTGAAGATTTCACACCAAAGATAAAATCTGAACTAAGCATAATATCCGCTTTTGGAAGTGAAACACCTTTAAATGAAAACTTAAACGGTATATATAAGTAAGCCGGCTCCATGCAAGTGGTAGATGACGCCCCTTCGTTGTGTTAAAATATCGTCCAATGTTGTCTATTGTTTACTACATTAGTCAATTATTTCATTGATATTTCTGTCCATGATCACATTTTGTTCACTCGGGTGGGTATGTTAGCGCATTGATTACCACGCAAAAATGGAGACCGAGGGGTAAGGAGTTCGCACCCCGAAGGGCGGACGCACTTTGTAGGCTGCTATTAGTGCCGTGTTTAATTATTGCTGGCTGTCTGCTCTGTTAGTAGTTAAGATTGGTGTTAATTGAGATTATTACTGTCAAGATCGTTTGCTTCAACGTCACCGTCGTCATTATCATAATCATCATCATCACCACCACCACCATCAGCAGCAGCAGCATCAACCGTGGGCTGAATAAGAGAGCGGATGTAAAAACATTATTTGGACACCTTTAAAAAATCTTAACCAGATATTAAATGTTACCGTCAACTCTTTGCTCACCAATTTCATCATTGAATTTAATCAGTACCATCACTATAATTAGTCTACACTACTGCTAATTCAGCCGTTGTCAGAAAATAATCTAAACCCAGCTTAAAGCTATTCTGGGGGTGATGAAATAATCTATGCGGCTATGCCCCGGATGGACTATACCGATATCGACCATCCGGGGTATAAACCAATCTACCCACAATTTTTTTATTGCGTATGTCTGTTCTGCTAGGTGCTGAGATTTGTGTATTCTGTGTTCTTGTGAATTGTTTCAACCTCGTATTTGCGCACTACAACGGGTTGCAGTCTGCCAACAAGATTGTTCAATTAAAGCAAATTATAAAAGAAAATTATAATTATAAGAAGGCGTGAATTTGTAACAGACTTTGTCAAACACTCAATAAAAAACCCCGCGAAAAGACAAAATTAGACACCTTTAAAACAATGTTGTTCAAGATTTTAAATACTTCCAACAGCTCACGGTTTTTCAATTTTTTTTCGGGTTGGGTGACTTGGGTCTTCTACAACAAAAAGAGACTATAATATTAGTCTTACTCTACTGTTAATGCTGCCACCACAGCCACTATCACTAATCGTTTTTTAAGCTCCACTATAATAATAATTAATTACGAAGCTCCACTCGATGGCAG
The DNA here is from genome assembly GCA_945859605.1 of Lumbricus rubellus. Classification (NCBI taxonomy): domain Eukaryota; kingdom Metazoa; phylum Annelida; class Clitellata; order Crassiclitellata; family Lumbricidae; genus Lumbricus; species Lumbricus rubellus. Next base: position 1,968,728 of record OX243821.1, read on the forward strand.
AGAATAACCGAGTAAAAAGACTTGACTCTCACGGTCCTAGTATACACAACAACCAACTCAAAGGATAAAACCTGTCTTTTTCGCTCCAGGCCTATAAGACAACCGCCCTAGCCAACTAACCACCCTGATATCCGTCAGTCAATAGATTCCACACCATCCAAAATACTCACCTCTTTAGATGCACAGGCGCTGAATCAAAACAAAATTAATAGGCATGTGGGGGGGGGGTCAAGTTCCGGAGATTCAGGCGAGGAAGTTAGACAGATGACTTTGGTGGATGATGTTTAGAGTTGGAATGGCGTGGGAGATAAGGGGAAGTGGAAGAATAATGACAGGATCCATGTAAAACCAATTTTTTTCAGACTTACTTATAATTATATACCGTTTAAAAATTGTATATATTAAGGTGTTTTAAGATTCGAGTGAAAGATCTGTGGGGATATAGCGAGAGGTGGAGTTTGTACGAGAGCTTGTTATAGCGCCACCTAAAGATTTCTTCTCAGAGGTGATCTCGACTACAACGAGGACACTGAATCGGAGTTGCACGCCAAAGAACATGAGCAATTGCGATTATTTTGTTTACCATGTCTACCGTAACTAAATTTTCTACCATCTCTTCCCACTACAGCAAAATTTCAAGCGTAAAACTTTCGGCCCCGAAAAATAAATTACGTATTTCTGAGATAAATTGTCAATCTAGCTTTTTCAAGCTTTTTTAATCGACTGGATCGTACCTTTTTAAATTCAAAGTGGCATCCCTGGTAGTTGAACACTGAATAAAAAAACAGATAAAAAACAATATCTGGACACCTTTAAATAAACTTTTAAAAGCTTTTAAATATGTCTGTCGACATCCATTTCGTCAATGCACTGAACATTATGCTAACAACCATCACAATAAATAAATTATTACTCTACTGCTAGAGCTGCCACCATCATCACTAATCATTTATGAAGCTCCAATATAAATGAATCGGACTGGTTATATGCTAAAAGTGCACCCTTAATTATTTAATTCAATAAAAAATTAATGGTGATGGGCTAAACCTGCCCATCCCGGATCGTTACCCTATTTTGCTAAGACCACTTCGGCACCCCGGTCCGCAACCTGCTGAAAAAATATTGCCACTGAAACGCAATTGTAAAGATATCACACCAAAAATGAAATCTTAAAAAGCATTATGGCCGTTTTTGCACTTAGAACACCTTTAAGTAGAATTTTCAACGGTATATAAATAAGTGAGCTTCGCATTATTATTGCATTTGTTCACAAACAGTACTAGGGTAAATCTCAAAGTCGATATGAATGGACTTCTTTGCCGCAAGATGTCATGAAACACTCATCAAAAGAACAAGAGTAAAGATATGAATTTTTAAACACCTTGAAATAATATTCCACAAACTATTAAAAGCTTCCGTCGACTTACGGCTTATCAATTTTCTGATCAAATTTTGCATTGGCTTCAACCGTCACAATTACTCTACTGCTAACTCAGTCACTGGTTGCCCTTTGCAGGGCGTCGCTAATGGTCTTTGTTACCACATATATTTTTTCAAATGGTCGTAAGTAGATTTCTGAGTCTGAAAGCATTCATTGCAGCATTCATTATTTCATATGTCGTTAAGTCCACAATCTGTATTCACAAATTATATAATTTTAAAGATCATTACGTAGCATTATGTGTTGTAAGTTTAGTAGTAATGTCAGTTTAACGATGACAACGAAAGTTGAATGAATAGGAGAATATCCCTGCGTATTCTCTATTGTATGTATGTCTGTGCACTTGTCATAGCGCCCCTTCAATCTCTCTCTCTACTCAGAGGCGCTTCCGAATGCAGAGCGGACACTGCATCTGAGTTTCACGCCAAAGCGCTGAGCAATTGTGAGCGAACGACTTGCAAGGTCCTTACGCTGCGAAGTGGATTCGATCCTCGAACCTTCTGGCTGAAAGGCAATGACGCCACCACTACACCACCGCACCCGTAGGGTTTGAATTATAGCCTTCTTTTCACCTAGATTATGGCTGTGGCTGTATACGGGACTTTTGCAAGGTAGGCCTCAATCGACCAGCGTGTTTTGTTGACTACTGTAGAAGCAAAAAAATAATTCAATGTAAAAGAGAACTTGCGAAATAAATAAAGGTGTGCTCTAATGAAGAATTTTGTGATTGGAGTTACAGTGTATATAAATGTAGACAAAATTTTGTTTGATTAAACGGATGACGACTAATAAAAACCGTTGAAACGATGAGACTCTGTTCGAAATTACTCTGCTGATTACCCGGATAGACGCCACATACATCGCCCGTGACACATCAGAAGAATACGATCTGTGATTGGCTGAGAAGTTTAATTTTCGATAGGCCACTGTACGTCCCAGGTTTCACTGAACATTTGTTATTCTGGACCTGAATTTCACTCTTTGTAAGCTAAACGTGCACCATTAACGATTTAATTCTACAACGATTTTCTGGGGGATGGGCTAAACCTTCCCATCCCGGATCGTTGCCCCATTTTGCCTAGGCCCTTTCGGCACCATGGCCCGCAACCTGCTAAAAATGTTGTCATTGAAACGCCACTGTAAAGATTTCACACCGCAAAAAATAAAATCTGAAGTAAGCATAATAGCCGTTTTTTGCACTTAGAACACCTTTAAGTAAAATTTTACAAGCTGTATATAAGTGAGTTAGTTTCACACAAATGTTGAATCATACAACCATACGTTATAAACTGTCCCATGATAAATCTCACAGTCGATATTATGTTCATTCATGCCTTATGTTCATTCATTCAAGAATTTATATAGCGCTTATTCAGGGGAACTACTCAGAAACGCTCGCGACTCCAGCACGGCAAAAGGGACAGTTTTTAGTTTTAAAAAAAAATGTTTCAGTAATAACCCCAGAAAGTAGACGTAACTCCTGTTGGAGCCCATTCCAGACAACTGGGCCGATCACAGAAAAGGCTCTATTCTGCATCGTTGCAATTCGTGCAAATGGGACCAAGAGCATTCCTTTCTGTGCAGATCGGAGGGGCGTGAAACTCCGATGGGACCGATGCAGTGTCCGCTCTGCATTCGGGAGCGCCTCTGCGTAGGGAGAGCTTGAAAAGGTGCTATGACAAGTGCACATACAAACAAACAAACGAACAGCTGGTCAATTATTGAGCCCCTTCCCTTTCTAAATCCTGCTTGCTCTTCATAGCTGCTAAGACATATTTTAAACACCTTTAAATAATCTTTCACATGCTATATTAAATGCTTTCTTCGACTAACAGTCAATGCTGAAATAGGTTGTTATCCGTTACTAATCTTCGTGTGATGACTCAATCTGACAAAATAGCAAATGATTACAGGTACAGGTTATACGAAATACGGCCAACTATAGCAGACACGCAGAACGGCTTTACAGAGCGGGTTCGGCTTAACACTAATAGCCTAAGTGCTGGATCACTCCTGGTTCGGCCAAGCCAGAAGTGGGAGGGGCTATCTTATTTTCAGCAGAACCCGAGTCAAGCAACACAACAGAAAGCGCCACTGGCAGCTAACAGAAAATTCAAATAAATTAATGCCCTGCGTGAGGCTTGAACCCGTGTTGCGTAGATGACACTCACTATTGTAATCAACACTCTTACTACTTCGACCGTCACGGTGTCATCACTAATCATTACATATTTTAAACACCTTAAAATAATTTTTACATGCCGTAAAATGCTTTTTTCAACTAAAAATTTGTCAATGTTATAATAGGTCTACTTGTAACAATAATTATTATTGTAAATAATTTGTAATCAACACCTTTACTACTGCTAATGCTGCGACCGTCACGGTATCACCAATAATCATTTATGAAGCTCCATTATGTAATTTCGAAGCATCACTTGATGGCGATGAAAATAACCGAGTGAAGGACTTAAGTCTCAAGGTCTCAATACACAGCAACCATATCAATGTTTCGGTCAACTCAATTTATCAATGAATTCTCAACTAAATAAAGCCATCACATTAATTAATTTATTTATTTTACAGCTAATGCGCCGCCGTCACGCTGCCACTATGATCAATCATTCGTTATTTCGTTCATCCATTCATTTGAAAATTTACATAGCGACCTTCAATAAAAGACTACTCAGAGGCGCTCCCGACTCCAGCGCGCCCAAAGGGAAAAGCTTTAAGTTTAGTATAGATGGATTGTGGTGCAGTCCCAGGGTGTAGTCGTGGCTCTAAAGAAATAGGCCCTACCATTCCAGACCACTGTTCAGGAAAACGAACTTCATGTCCTACGTAAGCTCTTCACACTACAGTGAAATTTCAAGCGTAAAACATTCGGCCACGAAAAATTAATTACGTTTTTCTGAGACAAATTCTCAATCTAGCTTTCTCAAGCCTTTTTAATCGATGAAAAATTTTAAATTCAAAGTGGCCTCCCTGGTAGTTGAATACTGACTAAAAAAGCAGATTATAAAACATTAACAAAATGTTGGCAAATCAAGGCCAGTTCCTTTGTTACGATACATGTAGACAGGTCTATAACTGAACGATTTATGGAACGCATAGCAGGTATAATTAATATGGGTTGCCCAGTGTTTAAAACAGTTAATCCCACGTCAAACTAGTAAATAGATGCGTCTTTAACATTATATTGATGACAAAGATTCTTAAAAGAGGTGTTTCAATACAACGACTCATCTTACATAATAATATTATTTTTTAATGATCCAATCTGACAGATAGCAGAATGATTACAGGTACAGGTTATACGAAATACTTGTTTACTTACTTACTTACTTACTTACCTACCTACCTTTCCTTCTACTTACTTACTTACTTACTTACTTACTTACTTACTTACTTACTTACCTGCTTACTTACTTGCTTACTTACCTACCTACCTACCTACCTACCTACCTACCTACCTACCTACCTACCTACCTACCTACCTACCTACCTACCTACCTACCTACCTACCTAGCTACCTACCTACCTACCTACCTACCTACCTACCTACCTACCTACCTACCTACCTACTTACTTACTTACTTACTTACTTACTTACTTACTTATTACTCAACTGTTGTTATTTTTTGCCGCCGCTGTGACCACCGCTAATTATTTATGGAGCTCCACTGTAAAATGGCGCTAAGTAACTGAGTGAAGTACTTGAATCTCAGCGTCCCAATACACAGCAACCAACTCAGAGGTTCGAACCCATAACCTCTATGTTACAAGGCAGATGCGCTAAGCAACAGCGGCGGATCCATGGTTCCATCTGGTCATAGCCCACCATTCAGAAATGTACACAGGACGTGACCCCCCCCCCCCCACACACACACCATTAGGTTACAGGAAGATTTAAATAAATTCAGCGGGAAAAGGTGATAGAGAAAATGTGTCAAATGACTGAAAAACAGATCAAGAACAATTTTTCCACTTTTTTTATCAGTGCCCAAGAGATTTCAATTTAATGATTAAAAGGTCATCAGCTTTTTTGGCATGAAAAATTTGCATATTTTCAAGACATTTCGACCAAATGACTAACAAATTAGGTCATCAGATTTTTTGGCAATATCCCACCATCAATAGAGACAACACCCTTGAACGCGCGCGCGCATACACACACACCCCTAGATACTGAGGTCAATTGCAAAATGAAGTGCTACTCACACTGGGTCAAGTAAGATTCAAAGGTTTCAAATATAGAGACCAATTATAGGTGCCACTGGTAGTCCATGTAACAGATAAAGCTTGGTAAATTGAGGGCTAAGAATTCGTTTTGCAGTTCGAAGTCAACACTACTAATTGAACACCTTTAATTATTGATAATCAGCGATAATAAATTCAGATCACATTGGCTCCGTGTTAATTGAATCCCCGCTAAGAAGTGGTGTGTAACAATGTCGCTAAACATCAGCCTAACTAACCAAAGAAACATAATGTCAACAACGGGGTTTTTTTGCTGCCGCTGCACCGCAGTTGTTTAAAACGGATTTTTCGCCTTTTATTTTTTTTGCTAAAAGTCCACCATAAACAATTTAATTTGGCAAATATTTGGTATTGGGGAGGGGCTAATCCAGTCCCTCCCAGATCAATACGCCATTTTGCTAAGGCCACTTCGGCACCCTATACCTCAACCTGCTGAAGAAATATTGCCACTGAAGATAATCATTGTAAAAATTTCACACCCAAAAACAAAATCTGAGCAAAGCAATATAGCCGCTTTTAGATCTAAAACACCTCAAAATAAAATTTTCAACAGCGTATATGAGTAAGTCAGCTTCGCACAATCGGTAGATAGTGTAACGAACATTGCATGCATCAGGTCAAATCTCGCAATCGATATGAAGACTTTATGAACGACACTCACAGGAACAAAATTAATGTAAATACATATTTAGACACCTTTAAATATTCTTCTCCAAAGTTTTAAATGCTTTCATAAAATGACGGTATATTCAGATGTTTGAACATCATTGTCGCAATCATCCTTATTACTTCCATTAAAAATTCGCGATACTGCATTGCTTGTATCTCATGAAACATTCTCAAGGACAATAATTATTAAGACGCACTTGTTTAGAACTGTCCGGTAGCTACGTTAAGCGCCTTCGTGAGGTTATTGTAAGGCGCTATGTAAATGTTCATATACATACATACATACATACATACATACATACATACATACATACATACATGTATACATACATACATACATACATACATACATACATACATACATACATACATACATACATACATACATACATACATACATACATACATACATACATACATACATACATACATACATACATACATACATACATACATACATACATACATACATACATACATACATACATACATACATACATACATACATACATACATACATACATACATACATACATACATACATACATACATACATACATACATACATACATACATACATACATACATACATACATACATACATACATACATACATACATACATACATACATACATACATACATACATACATACATACATACATACATACATACATACATACATACATACATACATACATACATACATACATACATACATACATACATACATACATACATACAGTCATACATACAGTCATACATACATACATACATACATACATACATACATACATACATACATACATACATACATACATACATACATACATACATACATACATACATACATACATACATACATACATACATACATACATACATACATACATACATACATACATACATACATACATACATACATACATACATACATACATACAGTCATACATACATACATACAATACTTACATACATACATACAGTCATACATACATACATACATACATACATACATACATACATACATACATACATACATACATACATACATACATACATACATACAGTCATACATACATACATACATACATACATACATACATACATACATACATACATACATACATACATACATACATACATACATACATACATACATACATACATACATACATACATACATACATACATACATACATACATACATACATACATACATACATACATACATACATACATACATACATACATACATACATACATACATACATACATACATACATACATACATACATACATACATACATACATACATACATACATACATACATACATACATACATACATACATACATACATACATACATACATACATACATACATACATACATACATACATACATACATACATACATACATACATACATACATACATACATACATACATACATACATACATACATACATACATACATACATACATACATACATACATACATACATACATACAGTCATACATACATACATACATACATACATACATACATACATACATACATACATACATACATACATACATACATACATACATACATACATACATACATACATACATACATACATACATACATACATACATACATACATACATACATACATACATACATACATACATACATACATACATACATACATACATACATACATACATACATACATACATACATACATACATACATACATACATACATACATACATACATACATACATACATACATACATACAGTCATACATACATACATACATACTTACATACATACATACAGTCATACATACATACATACATACATACATACATACATACATACATACATACATACATACATACATACATACATACATACATACATACATACATACATACATACATACAGTCATACATACATACATACTTACTATACCTATAGAAAGGCTCCAATTTCGCAACGTAGTAAGGGCTTCTGATCAGAGAATCGAATCAGTAATATCAACGTTATAATTTGACTGCTCTAACCAATGAGCCGATTAACAATTGTGGAGGCCCTGTTCAGTAAAAACTGTGGGTGCACTAACCTTGTAGAATCACTAAACAAAAGGACACACAAACATGGCCACATTAGGGTTAGTGCACGTATGGGTGCTTTGATTACCATCCAGTGTAAAAACCAACCGGTCACCCACGCATATGTTGTTTTATTACGGCGCTCTCAAAGACGCTTTAAGGCATGTTCAACATATTAACTATGTCTTAAGTTTACGTCCTATACATTAAAAAGAGTCCATGTAATGAAGCTAACGGCATTGTGTGACGTAAGAATAAAATGATGTAGTTAAACACTCAACAACAAAACAAATGTAAAATACATTTTAGACACCTTTAAATAGGATTCCACAAGCTAATAAATACTTTGGTCAACTAACGACATCATCTTTCATCATTTTTTGTTCGACCATCACAATAACTTTGTTGCTAATGCTGCCACCGTCACCACTCATCATTTATTTTATAAAGCTCCATTATAATAATGACGAAGATCCAGTGGATGTCGCTGAGTAATAACTTAACCCGTTGGAAGTGAGGTGGGGTGTGACACACCCCAGAGGTATTCTACTTTAATTTTTTGTGTAAAACGTCAAACCAGCTTGGATTATTTTTTCTACCTTTGTGAATATGAAATACGGACACTTTACCAAAATTTCACGAATTTTGAACGAACCGTTCTTTTTATTTTAATGTATATTTGAAGGAAATTGCGATTTTTCGTATACAAACCGAACTTACACGGGCAAAGTGCACAATGGATGGGTTCCCCTTCTGGCCATCTAATCAAGATTGAAAACAGATATTTGTTCGTGATAATCGCCTGTT
>OX243821.1:1983008-2018008 GCA_945859605.1 Lumbricus rubellus
CTGCGTTCAGTGGATAAGACGTGGCACTGTCACAGCACCACCACACCTTTATCCCATATTTGGCAGGTTTACTGGGTATGTACTGCCTAAATGGACATCGCCCTCTGAAGGGGACAAGTTGTTCGTCGACTGTTATGTCTGTGCCAGGGATGTAGTATTTTCGTAATCTGGCAACAAACATTGTCCACAGGTCTCGAATAGGAGCTAGCTTGTCTGTAGTACGCCGTTCTTCTCGAGTGTTTTTGTTGTCGAATCTGCAATAGTGCAAGATCTGCTTGAAGCGCTTTAGACTCATGGTGGCGAGAAAGATTGGTCTGCCATATTTTCTGGACCATAATTCTTCGAGTGACTCTTGATTGCCTCGATAGACGCCTGCTAATAACAATAGGCCGATAAATGCTTCGCATTCTGTCCAGTCGAAGGTCTTCCAGCGTTTTTGGTTATCCTGATGATTAGAGTTCCATTCTCGATAACAACGTTCTGCTTCTCGGTTTGTTTCCCTGATGACCACAGACAGGATCTCTTCGCACAAGTAAAGTTGAAATACCTCTTTGATTGAATCTTTGCGTCCCTCGGATGTTACACCGGGTTGTTGCCGGATAATGTCCTGAACTTGCCGACGGTGAATTAGAGGAGGCTCAGTAGTCCAATGTCTGCCTGTTCGATCCACAATCGTATTGGTGCAACCAATGACCTGCTCCGCAGCGGTGGGTTGTGTCGGATCTGGAGTATAGTGTGCGCCTCGTCCATGACCAAAACCACGGCGTGCCCCACGTGTACCTCTTGTAAATCCTCTTGCAGTACTTACACGACCTCTTCCTCTTGTATTCCGTGTAGTAGATGTAGATGGTTCCTTTACCCGCTCTTCGTCAGACGCACTGACATCTTCTGATTCCTCGGATTCCTCGGACACATGATCTTCGATATCAGAGGCAGTACCAACCTCAAGCAAATAATCACCATCTTCACTATCATCGGCATCACCTTCAGCTACACTGTCTTCATCAACTTCTGTATCCTCTTCCATAATCATTCGAAGAGCTTGAGCTGTGGTATATCTAGCCATCGTGTTATTTATTTTCTAATAATTGAAATGTAAGCAAAACAAAATGTCTGACTTCCGAAAAGGTCCAACTAATATCAGGAATGTTCTAACATAATTGAAAATAACGTAGAAAATTATTGCAGTAGGCCTAATTAGCAGCAATTACCTGAATTTGTTCATAATATCAACGTTATAATTTTGGGGTGCAATTGCACCCCCGATGAACCTGTCCTCCCAAAAATTGACCTCAACTCTTTTTTTTATCGTTTCATGCATGACTATATGAAGAAATGGTACACTTACAATGTCCTAGAAGATAACTGCTTAAATTTTAATAATAACACGTGAGTAGCCATATAAACGGCCTTGGGGTGCAATTGCACCCCAAGGACCCATTGAGGGTTAAACTGAAATTACGACCACCACCACTGTCTACTTGTAGCAGTTGCAACTGTAACCAGTAGATGTCAAGCCCACAACACTGATATGCTACTGTGGAAGAGCCAGTGCCAAGCGTGGATAAAAGAGGAGGGCTACTCTAATGGCCTTCGTTACCACACAGTGATGTTAAACTGAAACTACAACCACCACCATTGTCTATACTTGTAACAGTTGTTACTGTAACTAGTAGATCTCAAGCCCACAACACTGATATGCTACTGTGGAAGAGCCAGTGCCGAGCATTGATAAAAGAGTGGGCGACACTAATGATCCTACCCATGAAAATGTTGTTGAACGGTAACTAAGTGTTGCATAAAATTAATGATGATGATTACAACATCAAAGAACGTGATGCCAAACACTTGGAATCAACGAAGGATACTCTGAACAGCAAAACTGTCTGAATATATTGTTACAGTACACGACGTTTTAATGGTGTAAACTTTGTAAAGGAAGCGTTATTATTCTTCGGCTGGTGTCCCGTCTTATATATAGCATCCATTGATAAAAATTTAAAGGTGTCCAATGAGGACTGGTAAAGAGACCTTTTGAAACAAATCTAATCTAAACTAATCTAATCTAGGCTAATCCTATCTAGTCAATTCTTTTCGTTCTCTGCCCATATGCAGGTTCGAATATTTGACGTCTCTATTCTTCTCTGTACGGTATACGGTAACTCAATGCAGCATAAATGACGATAATTTATTATAACATTGAAGAAAGGCGATAATGAACACTTAGACACTAGACACGAAAAGATATGCGAACAACATAAAGTGTTTTATGCCTGAATATATTGCGCCAGTAAACATCGTTTTAAAGGTGTAGTGGAAGACATCAATAATGTCTCCCCACCAATCCATAAAGTCATCTGTAAACTCTCGCTCTATGCGTCCCACCTCTCGATGTCGTTAAACACTCAGCGAAAACAAATTCAGAAAAAACATTATTTAGACACCATTAAATAAATGACTACAATGTATTAAATAGTTTCGTCAACACACGGCTAATTATTGAAATCAATGCATGTGGCATAATAACAGCAACCATCACTAGTACTCTACTGTAACTGTTTCCGTCACAATCATCATCAGGCCGACACTAATGATTATTTTCCACTTACGTCTATGTTTTCTTGTCCTTAGGTTTTCATGCATTTTCAAGTAAAAACAGATGGAAGACGATAAAAATTAACAAGGTCGAAATGTTTGTAGTGAAAAACTACAGGAAAGGTCATAAGATAATTTGAGCGGAAAAGTAAACATTTTCACACTTATACCTAAAGACTAGAAAAGGTCATGAGATTTCAAGCGCAGAACCTTCGCACCCTCCCCCGCCCCAAATCCCCCCACGTATTTCCGAGACAAATCCTCAATTTAGTTTTTTCTAGCCTTTTTTATCGATCGGATCAGACCTTTTTAAAATTCAGAGTGGCATCCCTAGTCGTTAAACACTGAGTAAAAGAACAGATGTCAAACATTATTGGACACCTTTAAATAATTTTTTACCAGTTATTAAATACTTCCGTGACTCACGGCACAATAATTTCTTCACTGGAGCTTTTAACAACCATTACTATTAGCCTTCACTACTGCTAAACCTGCCGTTGTCAATGGACAATCTAATTATCAACTTAAAGCCGCCCGGACCACTAATTATTATTAATTATTATTAATTACAATTAATTACAATTAATTACAATTAATTAATAATAATAATTATTATATATTAATAATAATAATTAAGTAATCATTATATTGATCATTATTAATCATTATTAATTAAATTCCGCTATCCAACGATGTAGCATTGGTCGATGGCGCTGCATAAACGAGTAAAAGACTTAGACACCTCTTAAACTTATTTAATACGCGCTATATATAGTTGCGATGCAGGGTTAATAGCTATCTTTCGGTTCTTCTCAGAAACATTGCCCACAAAAACTTCAGAGCATCAGAGGACCAACACGATTCGCACTCAAGTGCCTGAACGACTGGTAATTCATTGGAAAAGTCAACAGATTTTTAAAAGATTTATTAAAGATTAATTAAGTATTTATTAAAGATTTACTAAATATTTATTAAAGATTCACTAAAGATTTATTGAAGATTTACTAAAGATTTATTAAAGATTTATTGAAGTTTTATGGTGATGATGATGATGATGATGATGATGATGATGATGATGATGATGAAGATGATGATGATGACGATGATGATGATGATGATGATGATGATGATGATGATGATGATGATGATGATGATGATGATGATGATGACAAGAAATTTCAATCGTAGAACCTTCGTCCCTCTAAAAAAACAGGTATTTCAGAGGAAATTTTCAATCGAGCATTTTATAGCCTTTCGTTTCGATCGATAACGTCTTTTTAAATTTCAGAGTGGGATCTATAATTCGTGTAACACTAAATAAATTTTATTTAGACACCTTTAAATAATATTTGACAAGCTTTTAAATGTTGTAAGAAATCGGTCATTGATGAAAACGTCACTATTACTCTTACTGCTAAAGCTGCCATCGTAGACACTAATCATTTATGAAGCTCCGCCATCTAATTGCGAAGTTCCGCTCGATGGCGCTGAGTAGTAACTTGAGTTTCAACGTTCCAATACACAATAACCACCTCAGAGGATCGAATCCAGACTCTCAATGTTACAAGGCAAACGCTCTTTCCAATGAGCAACCACATCAATAGAGACAGCACACACCTCTCTAGATATTGAGGACAAGCGCAATTCGTGCCAATGAATCAGAATGACGTGTAATTCGTTCAAAGAAGACACAGCGGTGAAGAATCTTTCCTTGGTAATAGTAAGTTTAGAATTAGATTCAGTTTAACGATGACGACGACGACGAAGATGACGATGATAAAATGATGATGATGGTGGTGGTGGTGTTGGGGGCGGTGTTGTTGTTGTTGTTGTGGTTGTTGTTGTTGTTGTTGTTGTTGTTGTTGTTGTTGTTGTTGTTGTTGTTGTTGTTGAAGGTGGTGGTGGTGATGATGATGCAATTTTAGTTTGAAGTAAATTAGGCTATATTTATGAGAAGGCGCGAATTTTAACGGACTAATTCGTTCAATATTAAAACACTCCGTTATATGAGCTCCATTGTTGTTATTATTTGTGCTTGGGCCAATAGTTTTACTCAACATTTGTTACTGAACATTGTTATCGCATTTGTCAGTTTGCATTTCACGGTTTGGATTCTAGTGATGCACCCCTAACGATTTAATTCTGCACATATTTTTTAGGGAAGTGCTAATCCAGCCCCCTCCATCGCTACCCCATTTTGCTGATGTCCCTTCTGACCCGCAATCTATCGAAAAATAGTGTCCAGATTTCACCATGTAACAATAATTATTAGAGATAGTATAATACGATGAGATGAGATAGGATATCTATGATTGGTTACGGCTTCATATCCATTCGATATTAATCCAATGGTTTACTGAACATGGCCACCACATACTGTTAATCAGGGAGTGAATTAGCTGTTCGTATGCTAAAAGTGCGCCATAAACGATTTATTTTGGCGAAGATTTCTGGGGACTGGCTAATTCAGACCCTACCGCAACCTACCGAAAAATATTGCCACCTAAACGCCATTGTAGAGATTTTACACCGAAAAAATTAAATCTGAAAAACCATTGCATCCGCTCTTGGATTTAAACACCTTTAAAAAAGGAATTACAGTGCTATATATAATCAGTAAGTCGCCTTAATACAATCGAGAATAGATTCTCTAAATATTAGGCCAACTATCACAGTCTATATGTTTCTTTGCCGCAAGATGTCGTTAAATACTCGATGAGAGAACAAAATGAAAAGACATGAATGTTTAAACACCTTTAAATACTCTTCAATTAGCTGCTAAATGCTTCCGTCAACTCACAGATCATCAGTTAATAGTTGTTGCCATCACTACTATCATTACTTTGGGGCTAATACTGAGACCATTATAGTCACCATACCCAACATTTATGAAGCTCCACTATATAACTACGAAGCAAACCTTGATGGCGCTGAGTAATTCAGTGAAGAACTCGAGTCTCAACGTCCCAATACACAGCAACCATCTCAGATAATTAATCGAACCCACATTCTCGATGTTGGATTGACTCTAAACAACAGGGGCGGGTCCAGGGGCCACCATTCAGAAATGTGTATTAGGTTTCAAGAAGCTTTCAATCAATTCAGCGGGAAAAGTGATGGAGAAAAGTATCATATGACTAAAAAACAGGTCATGAAAAGGGTTTTTTTCAATTTTTTTTGCGTAGGGTCGGGAAAATGGTCCATGTTCAAGAGATTTAAATTAAATGGCCAAGAAAGTCATCAGCTATTTTAGCATGGAAAATCGGTATCTTTTCAAGACATTTCGACCAAATGATTTTTAAAAAGTGTCATCAGATTTTTCGGCCAAAGATCTACGAAATTTTTTCCCACCCAAGGCCGAGAAATTTGCCCCCCCCCCATCCGAAAAATTATGCATCCACCACTGCTAACCAATGTGCAACCATATTCACCATTTATAGAGACAACACCATTGAAGACACACAAATCTCTAGATACTGAGGACTAGTGCAAAATGAAGTGCTACTCACACAGTGCCAAGTAAGAATCGAAGGTGTCAAATATTCACACATATAAGTGCCACTGGTAGTCCATGTAACAGATAAAGCTTGGTAGCCTTAGAATTAAGAAATCGTTTTGCAGTTCGAAGTCTACGCTGCTAATTGAACACCTTTAATTATTGATATACAACGTTATTAAATCCTGGTCACATTTTGGTACATTTTATGCTATTAAATTTAGGTCACTGTGATTGAACTTTCGGTGAAAAGTGGTGTGTGACATCGCTATATGTAACAATGTCGCAAAACAATAACTAACCAAAGAAAAATAGCGTCAACAACAGCCTTTTTGTTGCCGTTGCACGTTACTTAACAGCATGAAAGCTCTTTTTGGCTTACATAAAAAAAATAATAGTGAAGACAGACATCGAACAACTTAAAGATGCTGTTACAAACTGGATATAAAATGGCGTTCTAAGTTCCATCCGAAGAAAACGCTTTTAAATTGCGGGAACGTTGCCTATGACGTCCAGCAACAAGATTATTAACAGCCATAATGTCGTGTAAATAAAATTCGCAGCAATAGTCAATCTGAATGAACAGAGTATGACACTCATCATTTTGTAGTTTGATGATGATGACGACGACGACGACGATGATGTTAATGATTTTGATGATGACGAATATGATGGTGACGATTATGATGACGATGACTACGACGATGATGAGCTTGCACTAGACCTACTTATGGAAATCAAAAACATCTTCTTTCCAGCACAAGTGAAGACAGTCACGGTTGAGATATTTTGTGAAGTTGACCATGGGTTCGATTGGCGAAGTCAAAGACGTCGGAGTGAGCAGTACAAAAGGTGGAACCTGGTTGTACATGTAGGTCTCTTTCTCTCGAGGCACTGGGAGCGTTTCTGAAAGGATTTTGCTTCGAGAAGCGTTTTATAATTAATGGTCAAATAGAATATTGTAAAACTTATTTCTCCATTTCTGTAGCGCCCCTTCAGCTCGCTACTCAGAGGCGCTCCCGACCACAAAGCGGACACTGCATCGGAGTTTCACGCCGAAGCGCCCAAGCAATAATATTACAAGTGAAGGACTTGCTCAAGATCCCTACGCGGCGATTTGAGGTGGATTCGAACAAAGAACCTTCAGGCTCCAAAGCAACGACGCCACCACTACACCACCATGCCCCACAATACAATACAATACACCAATCTACAATGTCATTCGTCCACTTTTGGTGCGGCCTTCCTCTTTTCGATTGCCGCAAGATGTCGGTAAACACTCAAAATAAAAAATAAAAAAATATTATTTAGACACCTTTAAATAACTTTTTCAAATGTATTAAATGCTTCTAACAACTCACGGCTAGTCAATGTTGAATACTGTAACAGGGCATCACAACAACCATCATTATACTAATTATAGGCCTAATTTTACAGTTGATATAATGTTACCATCGACATCACCTGTCCACTCATATCTGTTTCCACCTGTTTTCGGTCCTGTCTATAGGTTTCCAGGTTTTTCCCCGATATATATTTTTGGCACAGAGGTCTTTCATGCATTTTTCAGGTCAAAACAGATGGACAATAAATGGTTGACAAATTTGTAGTGAAAACTTTTAAAAGGTCATCAGAAAATTTCAGCATAAAAAGTAAACCATTTTAACACTTTTTACCGAAAGAATAAAAAAGATCATCAGAAAAATCAGGCGTAGAACCTTCGTCCCTCTATAAACAGTTATTTCCGAGAAAAATTTTCAATCCAGTTTTTAATAGCCTTTCGTTTCGATCGAATTTCACAGTGGCACAGTGTTTAATCTAGTCCCCCTCCGCTGGGGGAGGGAATTCAGGTTTCTGGGGGGAGAGACAATCGAGCGTCCGAAGGACGCTCGTGAGGCGCATAGCGCCGAGACCGGTAAGGGGAGGGGTATGGGGAGGGGGATGTGAACTTCCCCCTCCCTCCCCCCCAGAGACGTCTAGATTAAACACTGACAGTGGGATCTTTATTTGTTTAGCACTAAATAAAAGAACTATTTAGACACCTTTAAAAATTGCTCAACAATCTATAAAATACTTCTGTCGACTCACGGTTCATAAATGCACAGCACACTCGAGGACAAACACAATGAATCAGAATGACGAGTAATTCGTTAAAAAAGACACTGGGTGAAGATTCTTTCCTTGGTAATAGTAAGTTTATAAGTAGTATCAGTTTAATGGTGGTGGTGGTGGTGGTGGTGGTGGTGGTGGTGGTGGTGGTGGTGGTGGTGGTGGTGGTGGTGGTGGTGGTGGTGGTGGTGGCGGTGACGATGACGATGACGACGACGATGACCATGACGACGACGACGACGACGAGGATGATGATGATGATGATGATGGTGACGGTGATGATGATGGTGATGAAAAGGAGCCAAATCTCAGACGGTTATACAGTGGAGCTTCATAAATTAAAAATTAGCGACGGCGCATGGAATTACATACTGGCATGGTTATCAGTAGAGCTGAGTTCGATTTTCAAAGTTCTCGTATGATAAACGTGCTTTGTCGGCTGCTTTTTATAGCGCCTATAATAAATATAATTTAATTGCAGGCTTTCTGTTCTGTTAGTTGCTAAGATTTATGTATTCTGTGTTCTTGTGAACTGTTTCGTATTTGCACACTACAACGGATTGCGGTCTGTCAACTAGATTGTTCAATTAAAGCAAATTATAAAAGAAAATTATAATTATAAGAAGGTGCGAATTTGTAACAGACTTTGTCAAATACTCAATAAAAGAACTCACGAAAAGTAAAAATTAGACACCTTTATAATACTGTCCTCCAGACTTTTAAATAATTCCGTCAGCTTACGTTTCTCCAAATTTTCTCTTGGGTGGTGTCTTCTACAACTATAACAGACTATAATAATTATATATTAGTCTTAGTCAACTGCTAATGCTGCCACCACCGACTAATCGTTTATTAAGCTCCAATTAATTACGAAGCACCACTCTATAGCACAGAATAACTGAGTAAAAGGACTTGAATCTCACGGTCTTAATACTCAGCAACCATCTCAGAGGATCGAACCCGTCTTTATTCGCGCTTTAAGGCAACTAACCACCGTGTCCCTCAATCAATAGACTCAACACGCGACAAATAACTTCAAATTAGACACCTTTAAAACAAAACTTTTCAACATTTTAAATGCTTCAGTCAACTCATCTTTAACAATTTAAAAACTACTTCTAGTCTTAATATACTGCTATTGCTGTCACCACCCCACCACCACTAGTCACTTATTAACCTTAACCCTCAGGCTACCAAGCTTTTTTTGTAACACTGACTACCAAGGGGGGGGGCGGTTACCACCCCCCCTGGATTTTGGGTTTGGTTTGAGATATCATAACTTGTAATACATCAGTGGATTCAGCATTCATTTCTGCACAAAATGGTATATTTAGGTTTGAAATATATGAAAGCACCCCGGAATTATGAATTTTTTTCCGTAGGCACCCGTCGATTTCACAAAATGCATACTTTCGCATAAGCAAAATATTAGATTCTGTGTGTTTTAACATAATTTATTTATTTAAATATAATAAAGTCCAATATCCAGCTATAAAAACTAGTAATAAGTTAGTTTTAATTACAATAAAAAGAAAAAAAACATGTATTAGCTGCTGAAAAACGATTACGGAGACTTATCGGTTTACGTTGTAAAAAAACCCAACATTTTCACACATTTAAATTTATTTTGAGCACTTCCGGTCATCAAATGTCAAATTAATTGGTATCAAAAGATAGCTCTAAATGCCCTCTATAGAATGGCATAATTTACTTCTCTTGAAAAATAAATTATTCATAATTTTTAATAGGAAAAACATGAAAATTTTATAAAAATAAAACACCTTTTTATATACTTTAATTTATTTTGAGCACTTCCGGTTGTCAAAAGACAACTCCGTGACCACCACAATGTAGCCCCACATTCCCTCTACAGGATGGTGTAATTTGTGTCTCTTCATGTCAAAGGACGGATAAGATACAGCCGATAATCTAAGGGGGGGGTGGTATCCACCCCCCCCTGGTGCCTCGGGTATATCGGGTATAACTTTTGAATGGTATGGTATATCATCACACATTTTAGCTCAAAATGTGTGCAAATGAATCCTCTACAGATACCTAAAACGTCAAAATTTTATTCCAAACGAAAAAAGTTTTATTTGGAAAAAACCTAGGGGGGGTGGATACCACCCCCCCCTGGTAGCCCGAGGGTTAATTACGAAGCTCACATCGATGGCACAGAATAACTGAGTAAACGAACTTGAATCTCACTGTTCTAATACACAGCAACCAACTCAAAGGATCGAATCCGTCTATATTCGCTCTGTTAGGTAACCGACCTAGTCAATTAACCATCATAATTATATCCCTCAGTCAATAGATTCAACATCATACAGGCGCTTAATCAAAACAAAATTGATAGGCCTGCCGCAGTGGTGGGTCAAGATCCGGAGAGTCAGGCGAGGAAGTTAGACAGACGGCTAGCCTATATCATGGTGGATGATGTTTAGAGTTGGAATGGTGTGGGAGATAGGGGAAAGTGGAAGAATAAAGATAGATTCCATCAAAAAGCAATTTTTTTCAGACGTACTTGTAATTATATGCCGTAGAAAATTGTATTTAAAGGTGTTTTAAGTTTCGAGTGAAAGATCTGTGGAGATATAGCGAGAGGTGGAGTTTGTATGAACGCTTGTTATAGCGCCACTTCTAAATTCTTCTCAGAGGTGCTCTCGACTAAAACGCGAACACTGAACATGAGCAGGATTTGCTCAATGAAATACGTGGCGGCTTGAGGTGGATTCCGTTTATAAAGGACGAATTCGCTCAATGTAACACCATGTTTAATTAACCCTTTTGTGATTGCCCTGGCTGAGATTCCCACAATCGGGTTTACTGAAGAGGGTTACCACATCATTTTCTTAATCCGGTTCTGAATGTGTTTGTATGTTATAGCGCATCATGAACACATAATTTCGCAAAGATTTTCTGCGGACGGGCTAATCCAAACCCTCCCATTTTCTTAGGCTTCTTAATTCGGTCCGCAACCTGGTAAAAATATATTGCCATTGAAACGCCACTGTTAAGATTTCATACCCAAAAAATATAATATTTTAATGAAATCACACAGTTTTACTGAACAGGTTTACCACATTTTTTGTTGATCCGGTTCAGAATTTGACTGTTTGTACGCAAAAAGTGCAGCATAAAGACTGAATTTCGCAACGATTTTCTGTGGACGGGTTAATCCACCTCCCACCGGATCATTACTCCATTTTGCCAAGACCCCTTTCGGCTTCCCCGGTCCGCAGCCTGCTGAAAAAATATTGCCACTGAAACGCCACTTTGATAATTTCACACTCCAAAATAAAATCTGAACTAAGAATTATAGGCGCTTTTGGACTTAAAAGATACCTCTAAATAAATATTTTCACAGAAAATAAATAAAAGTAAGTCAGCTTTTGTCCAATTGAGAGATGACGCAAATATTCGTCGCTGCTGTTCTCAGTCATTCCTACCCACGGACCACGGTTGCACTCTGCCAGTGCCAGTCCTAAACCTGGATAAATGAGGAGGGCGTCGCTAATGGTCTTTGTTACCAAAAAGTGACGTCAAGCTGCAACTTCGACTGATCGGCTACCGGGCACCGAACAAATATAATTAAATCTACTCCCCCCCAGTATTAGTTGTGGTTTAATGTCACTTGTGAAAACAAAGATCATTAGTGACGCCTCCTTACATTGTATTTTATCCCAGCTTGGTACTTTAATTGGCGGAGTGTATTAAATGACAGATTTGGACCGCGTCCCGAAAAACTTTTCTTTATATAAAATGTATTTTTCTCCTAAAAATGGTGTCTAACGTTATCGACAATTGCTTCCTACCGTTAACACAACTCTGCCCCATTCGCACTGTGACAGTGCCAGCCGCAATCCTGGATAAAGAAGGAGGGCGTCGCTAATGGTCTTTGTTACCACACAATGCCGTTAAGCTGAAACTACGAACACCACCACTGCGATTATAAAAATTAATGTCAAGCCCACAACACTGCTATGCTATTGTGGAAGAGCCAGTGCCAAGCGCTGATAAAGGAGGAGGGCGACACTAATGATTTTGCTATAGAAATGTAGTTGAACGGTAACGTTCTTCTTTTCGTTCTCTGTCCATAGGCAGGTTCGAATGTTTGACGTCTCCATTCTTCTCTGTATGGTAAACGGTAACTGAATGCCGCATAAATGATGATAAAAAAATTATTATAACAATAACAAAATGTTATACTAAGCACTTAGAAACTGGGCACAATGGATTTTGTGAACAACAGGCTTGTATATATTGAGCCAGTACACTACGTTTTAGAGGTATTGAAAAAACTTCATTATTATTCGGCTTGTGTTTTTTTATATATAGCACTTGTTGAAAAATATTTAAAGGTGTCTTAAAAACTCGAAAGAGACTCTTTGAAACAAAATTAATGTAATGTAAGTTAGTCAAATGCTTCGTTAGCGTGTGGTGGATAACACGCTGGCATGGAGAGCGAGTGAAACCGAGATCGAGCCCTGTTGAGCGGACGTGCTTTGTAGACTGCTATTAGCGCCGTGTTTTGCAGGCTGTCTGTAGTTTAGATTGATGTTAATTAAGACTGTTGCAAAACTTATTATTATTATAATCGTTATCATTATCATTATTGCTATTGTTAGTGTTAGTGTTTTCGTTATCGTTATTGTGAACGTGATAATCGTCGCCATCACCATCATCATCATCATCATCATCATCATCATCATCATCATCATCATCATCATCATCATCATCATCATCATCATCATCATCATCATCATCATCATCATCATCATCATCATCATCATCATCATCATAAACAACAGCAACAACAACCGTGGGCTCAATGCCCGTAGGTGTCCGATGCCTTCTTCACAATGTTTCTCCACTCGAGTCTGTTTTTGGCTCCAGCTTCTGTAGGTCTTCTCGACACCAATCCACAATGTCATCTGTCCACTCTCGATGCGTCTCACCTCGCGATGTCGTTAAACACTCAGTAAAAACAAACTCAGAAAAAAATTATTTAGACACCTTTAAATAAATTCTTCAATTGTATTAAATAGTTTCGTCAACACACGGCTAATTAATTACTGTAGTCATGTGTGTTAACGACAACCATCTCTTTACTCTACAGTAACTGCAGCTAGCCGTCACCATCACCGCTGTCAAGGATGACACTCACGTATGTTTCCAGCTAGATCTATGGTTTTTTCGGCCCTGAGGTTTTCTACATTTTCAGGTAAAAACGGATGAAAGACGATAAAATAATAAGGTCGATAGATTTGTAGTGAAAAGCTAAAAAAAGTCATCAGAAAATTTGAGCGTAAAAGTAAACATTTTTATACTTTTTACAGACATGCTGAAAAGGTCAGCAGAAATTTCCAGCGTAGAACCTTCGTCCCCCCCCTCCCCCAAAAACCCACATATTTCTGAGAAAAATTCTCAATGTAGCTTTTTAATCGATCTGAAATGCATTTCCTTAAAGCTTCATTTACTACATCTGACCAATCAAACTTTGTTTCATGAATCTCTTAAGTCTTTTTTCTTTCGCCGTGGCTGGGCTGAAAGCGCTTCTGAGTAGTTTTTTTCGCAGGCGCTATATAAATTCATACAATGAATGAGTGAATGAATGAGTGAATGAATGAATCAATGGATGAATGAATCAATGAAAAGACTGATGTAAAATTTAATTTTGGACACCTTTTACTAATTTTATATTTTGCTATTAAAAGCTTCTGTCCACTCGCGGCTTATTCATCGTTGTACACGACATGTTTCGTAGTAAATTATAATAATATTATTATGCAGAATGAAAGACAAGAAAATCGAGACATTAATGTTCGGATAAAAAGGATGGACCAAATAAAAAAAAAGGTAGACATCATTGGATGGAATGGACTACAAAATAATGATGAGTTATGCCGCAATGGACAGACAGCAGTACAGTGGAGGAGGAAAATGGCGTCGGACACCTACGAAGCCCTTGGTCGGATTTGCACACTACAACTGGTTGCGGTCTGTCAATCAGATTGTTCAATTAAAGCAAATTAGAATAAAAATTACAATTATACGAAGGTGCGAATTTGTATATATATATATCTGTATATTATCTTCTCCACACCAATCTACAATGGCCTACGTCCACTCTCGATGCGGCCTTCCTAGTTTGTTTGCTAAACACTCAGTAAAAGAACAGATTATTTAGACACCTTTAAATAAAATTTTAACTTTTAAATAAATGCTTCGGTCGACTCAGTGCCATTAATGGATCAAAAAATTACTAAGAGGCGCTCCCGACTTCAGCGCGCCCAAGAATAGCAGTTTTAAATTTAGTAAGGAATGATCCTGTGTCTCAGGGTGTAGGCGCAGCTCTTAAGGAAGGCCATTCCAGACCCATGCATGGACCAACCACAGATCAACAACCATGCGTTCTTTTTCACAATGTCTCTCCACTCAAGTCTGTCCTGAGTCACATGCTCCAGCTTCTGTAGGTCTTCTCCACCCCAATCTACAATGTCATCTGTCCATCATGGATGCGAACTTCATCGTTTGTTTGCTGCAATGTGTCGTTAGACACTTGATTTAAAAAAAGAAAAAAAAACATAAATTATGTAGACACCTTTAAATAAATCTCTCCAATGTATTAAATGCTTCCGTCAACTTACGGCTATCAATCCAGCTTTTCAGTCCTTCTATCGTCCACATAATATTATATTTTTTAAATAATTCCGATTGGCTGGTCACTAAACGAATGTATTATATGCTTTCGTCGATTCAGGGTTTACACATAGTAGCCTACATGCAATTGATGGGATTGTTTAGTCATAATATGCAGAATGAAAGACGACAGGAAAATCAAGGTATTAATATTCGGACGAATGGATGGATCAAATAAAAACCGGGAATGGCAGACATGGATGAGGAATTGAGGATAGCGGACACATACGAGCGTTGGCTCCCTATGATGGCAACTACTACTCTACGGCTAATTCCGCCACCGTGATGATGGTGATGATGACGACGGCGACGACGACGACGACGACGACGATGATGATGATGATGATGATGATGATGATGATGATGACGATGACAACGATGATGATGATGATGATGATGATGATGCGTATTTTAATGCTAAACTGAATAGTTCTATGCGTAAAAACAGAAAAATACAGTGAAGCATCATAAATGATCAGCGGTGGTTCGTTTCCCAAAGCCCACGTATTATAAACGTGCTTTGTAGGCTGCTATTATAGCTCACATAATAAATAATATTTAATTGCAGGATGTATGTTCTGTTAGTTGCTAAATCTTAAGTATATTATGAATTGTTTCAACCTCGTATTTGCACACTGTAGCGGGTTTCGGTCTGTCAACTAGATTGTTCAATTAAACCAAATTAGGGAAAACATTCATAATTATAAGAAGGTGCGAATTTGTAAGAGACTTTGTCAAACACTCAATAAAAGAACACAGGAAAAGTAAAAATTAGACACCTTTAAAACAATATACTCCAAGCATTTAAATACATCCGAAAGCTCACATTTCATCAATATATTTCCGGTTACGGCCTTCCATAACCCAAACAGACTACAATACACGCGAAAAGACAAAATTAGACACCTTTTAATAATATTCCGCAAGCTTTGAAATAATACGGTCAACTTGCGTTTCATTAATTTTTTTGGGTAAAGTTGTTTGCAACCCTAACAGACTTATAATATTAGTATTAGTCTACTGCTAACGCTGCCACCACAGCCACCATCACTAATCGTTTATTAAGCTCCACTATATAATCACGAAGTTCTATTCGATATCACAGAATAACTGAGTAAAAAGAACTTGAATCTCACGATCTTAATACACACCAACCATCTGAAAGGATCGAACCTGTCTTTATTCGCTCTATAATAAGACAACCGCCCTAGCCAACTAACCACCATTATTATATCCCTCAGTCAATATATTCAACACCATACAAAATGCACACGTCTTTAGATGCACAGGCACTGAATTTTAAAAAAAAAACGATAAGCAGGGGGAGGTCAAGATCCGGAGAGTCAGGCGAGGAGTTAGACATACGGCTAGCTTATTGCGGATGATGTTTAGAGTCGGATTGGAGATAGGGGAAGTGGAAGAATAATGATAAGATCCATGAAAGAGCAATGTTTTTCAGACTTACTTATAATTATATACTGTAGAAAATTTTTATTAAAGGTGTTTAATTTTCGAGTGAAAGATCTGTGGGGATATAGCGAGAGGTGGAGTTTGTACGATGGCTTGTTATAGCGCCACTTAAGATTTCTTCTCAGAGGTGCTCTCGACTACAACGCGGACACTGAATCGCCAAATAACATGAGCAATTGCGATTGAAGGATTTGCTCAAGGTAATACGCGGCGGCTTGAGGTGGATTCATACTGAAACCGTCCGTTAATAAAGGGCGATTTCACTCAAAGTAACACCATGTTTGATTAACCCTTTTGTGATTGCCCTGGCTGGGACTCCCACATTTGGGTTTACTGAAGAGGGTTACCACATTTTTTGTTCAATCCGGTTCTAAATTTGACGGTTTGTTTGTTATAGTGCACCATAAAAACTTAATTTTGCAAAGATTTCTGAGCACTGGCTAATCCAGCCCCTCCCGGATCATTACCCCATATTGCTTAGACCCCAGCGGAACCCTGGCCCGCAACCTGCTAAAATTATAATGCCATTGAAACACCAAGGTTTTCACACACAAAAATAAAATGCTCATGTATGCATAATTATACCCGACCGTTTACTTGAAAAACACCTTTAAATGAAATTTTAAGCGGTATATATATAGGTAAGTGAGCTTCGTGCAATCGGTAGATTACATCCGTCCCCGTATTCTCAACCATCATTGATGCGTAGGTCGGTCGCAACTCGTACTCTGTACCGTTATCATGCTCCATTGGAAACACGCTGGCACGGAGAGCGAGAGGTAACGAGTTCGAACCCATATGAGGTCGTGCTTTGCAGACTGCTATTAGCGCTGTGTATAATTGCAGGCTGCCTGTTCTGTTAGTAGTCAAGATGTTAATTAAGATTGTTGCATAACTTATTATTACTATCGTTATCGTTAGCTTTAGCGTCATCATCATCATCATCATCATCATCATCATCATCATCATCATCATCATCATCATCATCATCATCATCATCATCATCATCATCATCATCATCATCATCATCATCATCATCATCATCATCATCATCATCATCATCATCATCATCATCATCATCATCATCATCATCATCATCGTCGTCGTCGTCGTCGTCGTCGTCATCATCATCATCATCATCATCATCATCATCATCATCATCATCATCATCATCATCATCGTCGTCGTCGTCGTCGTCGTCAGCATCATTATCATCATCTTCTTTTTCATCAATTCATCATCATCACCTTCGTCGTCGTCGTCATCGTCAAACTATTAAAATGATTAGTACCAAATTTACTAGGAAAGATCTTTAGCCCTGTGGCCTTTTCGAATGAATTACACTTCTTGAGTAGGAATTGCGCTTCTTTTCAGTATCTAATCAGTTGTTTGCATTATTGTAGGTTGCGTCCATTGATGGTGGTAAAATGGTTTATGCCCATTGTTTACACCATCTGCCTTGTAACATTGAGATCTTGGGTTCGATCCTCTGGGGTGGTTACTGTGTAGTGGGACCTTGAGACTCAAGTCCTTCGGTTACTACTCAGCGTCATCGACTGGAGTTTCGTGATGAGGTAATGGAGCTTCATAAATGATTAGTGATGATGATAATTAGCAATTATAGAGTAATGGTCATCTTCAACGATAAAATTGTTTAAATGCGCTTTGACAAAAGCATTTAATAGCTTGTGAACATTTATTTAATGGTGTCTTAATAACGTTCCTTACATCTGACTTCCTTCTTGAATGTTTAGTGACATCTTGCGTCAAACAAGGCCGTTCATATCAACTCTGAGATGTGGCTTAGGACCGTAATTGAACATAATACACCAATTATTACTATTATTCCAAAGTTAAACGTAGTAATATAGTAAAAAAAGAGCCTAAGCAAAATGTGGTAACGATCCGCGAGGGCCTGGATTAGCCTCCCCAGAAAATCTTTGCGGAATTAAATTTTCAATGGTGCACTTTTAACTCGTATTGTGACCCCATTTTGCTTAGGCCCATTCGGCACCCTGACCCGCCACCTGACGAAGAAATATTGCCACTGAAATGTCACTGTGAAGATTTTAATTACAAATATAAAAATCTGAACTAAGCATAATATCCGCTTTGAAACTAAAACACCTTTAAGTAATTTCTTAAACGGTGTATATAAGTAAGTCAGCTTCATGCATGCGGTAGATAATGTATTTTGTCTTGCACTGTTCTTTTCCCAGCCATCGTTGTGTACAAGCATCTTGCAATGTTATCTGTTATTTACTACCTGTGTCAGTTATTTCATTGATAGTTCCGTCCATGATCTCATTTTGTTCACTCGGTGTGGGTAATTGAAACCACCTCACTCATCTCACCCCCAGGGGCGTAAAGCCAATGAACCTGCCTTCGGGCAGAGAACCATCATAGTTAATCATAATAGTACGTTCCTTGAAAAGTCGCCAGACAAAATCTGAAAAAGGAAACTTTGCCATGGATGTCAAGCAGGGAAAGAATGCGCTGAGCGATTTGCGTACGGATGCGCACGGTGGGAGAAGTGCCTCGACGAAATGTACGTGAGCACAATAAATTTCTTATTATGACGTCCACATCGGCCATGAATCTGTATTATGTCAACGACATTTTATTGCACTCTAATAAAATTCTGTTCATATCTACACAGTAAACAATAACAGTTAACAACTTTTAGCTGGTAACTACATGCATGATGTTTTCCTGAATAAATAGTAACCCACGGTGACGTAAATTTTCATAGTTTACTAATATAAGGGTTAGAGAATCTTAAGACTATTTGCACGTGGGCATGTGAGTTCCACAAAATATACGAGTTACAACGGGAGAGGGGCCGAAATACGATTTTTTTCCTAAAGTAATGATGTGGATTTTGAGTTCAAGACAGATGATCAAAATTAAAATCGTTTAAACAATTTTTCTGTTTTTATACAATAGTGCACCATTGAAGATTTAGTTTCGCAATGATTATCTGGGAAGGGCTAAAACAGCCCCCCTGGATCGATTTTTACTAAAGTCACCTCGACACCCTGGTCCACGTATTGTTGGAATATTGTTATTGCCAATGAAGCACCATATTGAAGATTTAGCACATTTAGACCTAAAACACCTTTAAAAATAAATTAGAGCGATGTATATATAAAATTATTAATTTCGTACCATGGATGATGTTTGCATCGAAATAGTTGTAATAACAAAGATCGTAAGCGTCGACCTCCTAATTTTTCCTGCTTGGGACTAGCACTGCCAATGTCCGAGCAATGGCGGAGTTTCTGTGTGAATGTCAATTGACAGCCGATATGAACGATTCTGCTTGCACTAAGATGTCGCTAAAAGCTCAAACGTGAAACCTGCTTCGACACCTTTATATAATTTAAAACTTATAATATAATGTTATCTGGTCATATAAATTCAATTTCCAGAGCACTACGCGAATGCAACCATTATTATCTAGTCAAACATTGCCTCCTCAAAAGCCTACCAGACACCAAAAAAATCAAGGAAAAAATGGGGAAATGAACTGAAATAACGAACGAAACAGACGAAAGTAAAAAGAAATTGAATTGAAATACGTTCAAAATTTAAAGACGTAAAAACCTTTGTATCTATAAGATTTCATTGGAGCTATCCATAATTATAATGCGTACGAAGGCAGATAATCAAAAGATTTGAGCGATTTGCGAATGCGTGAGAAGAGGAAGGGTATGGACAAAATTTATGCACGCAGTATAAATTCTTCAATTATGAATGTCCATATCGGCCTCTTTATAACACAGCATTTGTAGGCCCATTATTTCCTTATTGTAAAATTCTGCTCAGATTTAAAGAGCAGGCTAAACCACAATTTATGTTAACAATTAACAAATTTTAGTTAGCAAATATGATGTTTTATCACCACCGCACCCTCGTGCTTCCTCAAACGTCTACCAGGAACGAAAAAAAGACAAGAGGAAAAATTATTTGAAAAAAACTGATAAAGTTGAAATAAACTAAACTGAAATACGTTTAAATGTTTAAGCAACCAACTCAGAGTTGAATTTGACTCTTTTTATGCTAAAAGTGGACCATTAACGACATCCGTTTTCAAAGACTTTCTGAGTACGGGTTAATCCAACCCTCCCTGATCGCTACCCCATTCTGCTGAGGTCCTTTCAGCACCGTGACCAGCGACCTGTTGAAAGATATTGCTGCTGAAATGCCATTGACAAGATTTCAAGCCAAAAATGAAAT
Source organism: Lumbricus rubellus (assembly GCA_945859605.1). Classification (NCBI taxonomy): domain Eukaryota; kingdom Metazoa; phylum Annelida; class Clitellata; order Crassiclitellata; family Lumbricidae; genus Lumbricus; species Lumbricus rubellus. Next base: position 2,003,623 of record OX243821.1, read on the forward strand.
CTGAACTAAACATAATAGTCGCTTTGGACGTAAAACACCTTTAAATGACTGTTTTAGCGTTATATATAAATCAGTCATCTAAGACAACGTTTAGATACTGAGTTGCGTCGGTAGTACTGGATCACGTATCGCAGTAGATGTCGTTAACATAACAGTCACTTTAGACTTAAAACACCTTTAAATAAGTGATTTAATTTTATATATAAGTCAGTCATCTAGTAAAATGCTAAAATACTTGTTGGAATCGCTGTAAATGTCGTTAAACACTCTGAAAGAACAAAATTAATATAAAGACATATCTTCTTCTTTCTGTTTTTTTGCTTTCTTCCGTCAGTCATGCGACGACGATGAGGCTCCCAGGTGACTTCTCCAGACTTGTCTATTTCTGATGAGATCCTTTGCTCTTGACAAATGCTAATATCCATCATCTTCAGATCCTCTCTGACGTTGCCCATTCAAATCTTTGGTTGTCTTCCTCTGCTTCTCTCTTCTTCTACATGCCAGTGCAAGGCCGCGAGTGGTAGTCTTGAACTAAACATAATAGCCGCTTTGGACTTAAAACACCTTTAAATAAATGTTTCAACAGCATATATAAGTCAGTCATTTAGTAGAATGTTTAAATGCTGCGTCACGCTTTGCATTAGAAAATAATGAACGGTCTTGTTTGTTGGCATATTACAGCATTACAATTTCTAAAAGAATGAATCAGCGTGTTGCGTCCAATTCTTATATATCATCAGTAGATAATGTTTTAAAGGTGCGTTATAATGAACCTTCCACTACATGTAACTATTCTTCAAATCAGTCTGTAATAACAGTTATTATTATTATTAATTTGGTCATCACTGTTATCACTGCTGCCGCCGCCGTTAATTGTGGGGCGCGGCGGTATGCTCGTCGCCTTGTAGCCTGAGAGTTGCAGGTTCGAATCTACCTCAAGTCGCCGCGTTGGGTCCTTCGCTCGCAATTGTTCTGCGTATAGCCTCGCGGCATAGGCGTTAAACTCCGATTCAGTGTCCGCGCTGTACTCGGGAGCGCTTCTGAGTAGCGATATTCTGACCACCTAGGCAATGCAGTCACGAGCCCTAAGCTATCATAAGGCTGATGGATAATTGTTGTTTTTTAATTCAAATTATAAAAGTGCAGATGTGACTTCACTGAAGTGATTGCTCTTGGTTCCATTTGCACGAACTGCAACGATGCAGAATAGAGCCTTTTCTGTGATCGGTCCAGTTGTCTGGAATGGGCTCCCACAGGAGTTACGTCTACTTTCTGGGGTTATTACTGAAACACTTTTTTTTATTAAAATCAAAACGGGTAATACTTTATTTCCTGACACCGTCACAGTCATCACTTATCATTTACAAAGCTCCATTATATAATTACGAAGCATCACTTGTAACTGAATGAAGAACTCGAGTCTCAAGGTCAGTACATGGTAAAAACTTCAGAGTATCGAATCTGTGTTCGCCATGTTACAAAGCAGATGCTGTAACCAATAATAGGCAAACAATTTCCATAATCAATAGAGACAACGGCGTAGAAAGAACATTAAATATATTGAGGACAAGCGGCGTGTGTTTCGTTAAAAAGAGACATAATATAATTATTGTTAATAAAGATCTTCCCGAATAATAGCAAGTATAGTACTGATGTCAGTTTAACGACGACGACGACGATGGTGACGATGATATTCGGACACCATTAAATAATCTTTCACAAGCTGTTAAATGCTTCCGTCGACTCACTTACATTGCTGGTCTAGTACCTTGCTCATAAGTGCTGTAATACGCCGAGCAAACTTCTGTCCAGGGTAACGGCCTCTGTTGTCATGGTATCCGGACGTTTCATCCTCGGACGATTCATCCCCGGACGGTTCATCCCGGACGATTCATCCAGTGGACGTTTCATCCCCGGACGGTTCATCCCCGGACGGTTCATCCAGTGGACGGTTCATCCAGTGGACGGTTCATCCCAGGACGTTTCATCCAGTGGACGGTTCATCCCATGCCGTTTCATCCCCGGACGTTTCATCCCAACGGACGTTTCATCCCAGGACGTTTCATCCCAGGACGTTTCATCCCAATGGATGGAAATTTAAGCAATTTAATCCTATACAATTTGTAATAAACCACATCATACAGAAGAATGCTGAGAATACCATGGACAGCGATGAAGAGGAACGAGGAGGTACTGAGAGAAGTGGGTGGAGAACAACTCTGGAGTACAATTGTCAAAAAGGAAGTTGCAGTATTTCGGCCATATAGTGAGGAAAACATCAAACTGCCTCGAAAAAGACGTGATAACCGGTGAAACTGAGGGAGCAAGGGGAAGAGGAAGACCAAGAAGAATGTGGATGGACGATGTGAAGGAATGGACGGGATTGTCGATGGAGCAGGTGGTACGAGCAGCACAGCAGAAGGATCTCTGGAGAAGAATTGTCCATGATGCCGCCAATGTTCGGAGTATCGAATAAGGCACCGACGACGACGACAATTTGTAATAGATATAAAAAGTCAAAAATACTTGCAATAAAATAGCTTTCATATGAAGGCACATAAGCCTATAATATTATAACAGAATGAATCGTCAGTAATTAAATATCATAAACGAACACACAAGCTTAAGGTACTTAAAACACATAAGCTTAATCCTATAAAATATCAATCTAATAGATCTAAAAAGTCAAAAAAAGTAAAAAGTCACTTGGAATAAAATTGGCCGCCATCGGTTAATTTATTTTAAAAATATCCAAAACAATTTTCAAAACCTTATGGAACAAGTATGCGATAGTCTACTGTTCGAATGTAGAAACGTGTCTTGTCGATTTGTTAAACGCGGCTGTTCTGAGCTGATTCCAATCTTCATTGGCATTCGTACTGTGGTGTACAGAATTTTAAACAATGTCCAATTGAACGTACAACACTAAGCCGTCGGGACTTGATTAGGTGATTATAGAACAATAGAATAGGTGACTCTTCACCGGGACGTTGTATTACCCTGCCGACATGGGTGGAGTTTGGTTTCCGTTCTTGGGGTGGGGGGGTTAGTGCTTTCTAAGGGGGATAAGCCCGGGATAAAACACCATTTTCATGGTACAAATGTTTTCGGGACCTACTTCATGTTCGACTAATGTATCATATTATTCTCTCTATTTATTTCCGGGGATGAACCGTCCGGGGATGAACCGTCCGGGGATGAACCGTCCACTGGATGAACCGTCCTGGGATGAACTGTCCACTGGATGAACCGTCCACTGGATGAACCGTCCGGGGATGAACCGTCCGGGGATGAAACGTCCACTGGATGAATCGTCCGGGATGAACCGTCCGGGGATGAATCGTCCTGGGATGAAACGTCCTAGAATCGTTGTCATAGACCTTGGTCAAATTAAATCCATCCATCTGCTTATTAATGTAGTCTTTAAAAATGCACACTGTGTCCGGATAAAAAGTAGCCCTCACAACTTTTAAGATTTGTCTGAATTTTTTTTAAACAGCAACAGTGACCAAATATACAAGAGATTCCAAAGTCGTTTTGCAAATATTTTGGAGTTTGTCATATTTATGAACGTTTGCGTTGGAGCACCAAAAACATTAAACTTACCCGGATAGACGTCACATTCATCGCCCGTGACGCATCAGAAGAATACGATCTGTGATTGGCTGAGAGGTTTCCGCTTCATATCCCTTAGATAGGCCACTATGATACGTCCCAGGTTGCACTAAACAGGTCTACCACATCTGTCATTCTGGGCCTCAATTTGACACTTTGTATACTAAAAGTGCACCATTAACGATTTTATTCTACAGAGATTTCTAGAGACGGGCTAATCCAGCCCCTCCTGTATCGATACTCCATTTTGATAAGACCCCTATTGCACTCCTGCTCGCAACCTGTTGAAAAAATAGCCACTGAAACGACATTGTAAAGATTTCAACCCCAGAATAAATTAAATAAAATCCGAACCAAGCATAATAACCGTTTTCGTCTAAAAACACCTTTTAAATAAGGTGTGCCGACATTTAAACACACGACACATAATCACGCGACACTTAAACACAGACACTTAAACACACGACAGATAAACACACGGGCAGATAAACACACGACAGATAAACACACGACAAACAAACACACGGACAGATAAACACACGACAGATAAACACGCCGCACTTAAACGTACGTTAAACAAACACTATAAATTAAGACAATGGCATATGAAAACGAGATCAATCAATCAGAATTTACATAGCGCCCTTCAAGGTGCCCACGCAGAGGCGCTCCGGCTGAGATCAAGCGAGAAATACAGTCTTCAACAGTTTGTGAAATTGAGAGCTTGTGAGGTGTCGCATAGTCAAGGGAAGACTGAAAAACCCATTCCAGATTGTTGGACCAACCACAGAGACCTAACGCCTCTGCATTGTTGCAGACTGCAGTATAAATTATATGCGACACCTTCCAAGCTGTTCTCAATTTCACAAACTGTTGAAGACTAGCTGTTTTTCGCTTGATCTCAGCCGGGAGCGCCTCTGAATAGGTACCTTGAAGGGCGCTATATAATTTCTGATTGATTGATCTCGTTTTCATAATTATGTCATTGTCTTAATTTATAGTGTTTAAGATGAGTTTAAGTGCGGCGTGTTTATCTGTCTTGTGTTTATCTGTCCGTGTGTTTCTCTGTCGTGTGTTTATCTGTCCGTGTGTTTATCTGTCGTGTGTTTATCTGTCGTGTGTTTATCTGTCCGTGTGTTTATCTGTCGTGTGTTTATCTGTCGTGTGTTTATCTGTCCGTGTGTTTATCTGTCGTGTGTTTATCTGTCCGTGTGTTTATCTGTCGTGTGTTTAAGTGTCTGTGTTTAAGTGTCGCGTGATTATGTGTCGTGTGTTTAAATGTCATGGAACCTTAAATAACTATCATCCGTCTATATAGGTAAGTCAGCTTCCAACAATTGTTGTATCAGAAAATCTCTTCTCTCAGTATTTTCTTTCATTCGGACATTTAAATAGCACTCCTTCAAGTAAAAAACTACTCAGCGGCGCAGTATGTGGTCCAGCCACCAGAAATTGGCCATGCGAGGCCCTCCTATGCATGGGCTCCAACTGAAATCAGCCGGCAAGATGTGCTTTTAAGATATTTTTTTCTGTTGAGATTGCTTATCTATAAAAATCATTCCATCTTTAGTATACTTTTTTAAAATCTCAGTTAGTTTACCTTACAATTTCTGCAGCTTTATCCCATCTGGTAGTCTGAACTCCATTGGTCCTAAACCGATCAGCGAATGCGAGGAAACCCCGATATCCTGCTTATTCGATCCGCTTCCGTCATTTTTTTTATTACGGACGAAGGCGACGATTTGACTGACATTTTTTCTTTAGGCCTATATTGTATACATGCTCAATTATATAGTGTTCTTCAGTGCTCGAGAGTCACCTCCCAGCATCATAAAAGCGGGATATTGTTTTGTCTTTAAAAACTACTTGAAATACTATTCGTAAAACTATTCCACAGTGTTAATATTGGCTCACTAAACAGTGGCTAATTGTCTGATTTCTTGTGCAAAATTTGAGTATGTTGACCTAATTGAGGGAGAGTGCTCCAAGACGCCCATGAAAACGATGATTGTGCTTTTCTTCTGTGTGGATTCCAAGAGAAATAGGCTACATCAAACACAAAGAATGATCAAAAAAATTAAATTGGGAAGAACATTATTTTATCGAAGTTTTAAATAATGTCTTTATGCAATCAGATAACAGAAATTTTGCTTATTGGTTGTGGTAGTTCTCTGCACCCCTACCCTTTCCAAGACCGCCTGATTTTTGATTTTGTCTGTCCAACTTATTATCATTCAATAATACTGGATTAAACACCGGTAAAAAAGTTTTCACATGCTGTTAAATTTATCCTTCAACTCGCGGCTATCAATGCTGTCTTAGAGCTTCACTACAACCATCAGTGTTGTTTACTTCTAATCCTGCCGCCACGATCAACAGCGCTAATCATTTATGAAGCGCCGATATCCAGTGACGAAATTCCACTAGATGTCGCTAAATGACTGAGTGAAGGATGAAGGAGTAGAGTCCCAGCGTCCCAATACACAGTAAACACCTCAGAGAATCGAACTAGGAATCTCCACATTTAAAAGCCACCAATCTAAAAAATCATGATGATGATAATAATAGTGATGATGGCGATGGCGATGACTATGACGATAATCTAATTGCAGGCTGTTTGTTCTGTTTGTTGCTAAGATTCATGTATTCTGTGTTCTTGTGAATTGTTCAATTCCAGATTGTTCAATTAAAGCAAATTAGAAAAGGAAATTATAATTATAAGAAAGTTCGAATTTGTAACAGTCTTTGTCAAACACTCAATGAAAGAACACGCGAAAAGACAAAAAATTAGACACCTTTAAAACAATGATCTCCAATCTTTTAAATACTCCCGACAGCTAACTTTTTATCAATTTAGTCTGGTTCGCGTCTTCTACAACCTTAACAGACTAAAGTATTAGTCTTAGTCTACTGCTAATGCTGCTACCACAGCCACCATCGCCAATCGTTTATTAAGCTCCCCTGTATAATTTCGAAGCTCAACTCGATAGCACAGAACAACTGCCTAAAATGACTTGAATCACATGGTCCTAATACATAGCAACCAACTCAAAGGATCGAACCTGTCTTTATTCGCTCTATAAGGCAACCGCTCAAGCCAACTAACCACCATGATATCCCTCAGTCAATAGTTTCAACACCATACAAAACACAAAAAACACACATCTTTTTAGATGCAATGGACTCTCGCAATCCGTACCCAATAAAATGTTTTCCCTTATAAAAAATGTAGCTTCTTCTTTAAAACGGTGTCCGATGTTATCAGAAAATTGCTTCCTACTTTTAACACTTAACTCCGCCACCGTTCCCACTGAGACAGAGCCAGTCCCAAGCATAGATAAAAGAGGAGGGCGATGCTAATGAACTTCGCTACAGCACAATGCCGTTAAACTGACACTATTACCACCCTTTCTACTTGTAACAATTGCAACCATTAGATATCAAGATCTTCCTTTCTTTTTAACTCTTTAATGCCGAAATGGTAGTGGGAAATCCTATACCATCCGGCATTAAAGGGTTAACCGACTTGAGAAGGTTCCTGTCTACGCCAGTCCATTCACGTGTCTTCTTTGAGGCCCATGCAGACAATTCATCTCAAATTCATGTTTTAAATGCTAGAACAAATCAATTAAGCGCATGCCTCTTTATGTAACTTCTACTATATAACTGTTATATAGACATAACAACGTCTATTTCCTTTATTTAATGCCGAGATGGTAAATGGTATTGGAAATCCTATACCCTCCGGCATTAAAGGGTTAAATACTAGGACAAATCTATTACGCGCTTGCCTAAGCGTGACGTTAGCATAGTCTCAATCAATCAATCAATCAATCAATCAATCAACCAATCAATCAATCAATCAGCTATTTTTTAAACCAATCATTTTTACAGTTAGGCCTATACAGTTGCAAATCACATATTAAAAGGGGAAATGCCACAAAGGAGAGGCCCAGAAGGGATCGCTGACCTCGCCTAGGACACCTACAATCCTACATACATGCAAACAAAGATACGAAATGGCAGACAATTATTGCTGTCAATAAGACAGTGAAAGGCAGGCGATACGAGACAATTATGTTTGCTGCATCATCAAGAACAACCATGGACTCAAAGCCCGTATAAAAGGCGTCCAATGTCTTCTTCACAATGTCAATGTCTGTCCACTCTTCTGTAAATTATCGGTACTTGTGGGTTTGACGCCCCCAGAAGAAATCATTAATTATTGTATCGAAATGCGTGTTTTAATAAAGAATGCGTGTTTTAATATCCGTTGCGTGTGTTACGCTATTATAGTGGTGGCCAAAACGCCACGATGTCATTCAATATGGAATCAAAAATGTTTCCGTTGCGTGTTTTAACACGTTGCCGCCACATGTATTCACACATGTATGAGTCCAACATATGTCTGTGTGTTCCATTGTGTCGTTTATTACGTTCTTTAGCTTTTTTCCATGATCTTTCTATGCGCTGAATATTGGCACCTGTATTTGGATCCACGAAATTACGCGAATGATTAACTGTTTCGTGAGTGTAATTCATTCCTGGGATGGTTGAAATGTTGTTGTATGCACGCCACAAATCCACGTCCACTCTTGATGTGGCATTCCTAGTTTGTTTGCTAAACATTCAATAAAAGAACCGATTATTTGTACACCTTTAAATCATTTTCTGCATCCCGTTAAATGCTTTGGTCGACTCCGTGCTCATTAATCTCCAGCGGGTGCAAAACAAACAGCTTTAAGCTGAGTAAGGAAAGATCCTGGTTCAATCTAAAAATGAAAAAACCCAAGAAAACCCAAATTGCCAAATGTTAGGAAATGTACACAATTTCCCTTCCGAAAAGTTTTGCCGACTTTTTTAAAGTCATCCGGACCAAAAAATCTACAATGTCATTCTTCGACTAGTCTTTTGGTGCGGCCTTCCTCTTTTCAATTGCCGCAAGATGTCGGTAAACACTAAATAAAATAACAAATCAAAAATTTTATTTAGACACCTTTAAATAAATTTATCCAATGTATTAAAAGCTTCTAACAACTCACGGCTAGTCAATGTTGAATACTACAGGGCATCACAACAACCATCATTATACTAATAGGCCTAATTCTACAGTTAATATAATGTTACCATCGACATCATCACTCATAATCTGTTTCCACCTGTTTTCGGTCCTGTCTAGGTTTCCAGGTTTTTTTTCCCGATATATATTTTCGGCAAGGAGGTCTTTCATGCATTTCCAGGTCAAAGCAGATGGACAATAAATGGTTGAAAAATTTGTAGTGAAAACTTTTAAAAGGTCATCAGAAAATTTCAGCATAAAAAGGAAACCTTCAACACTTTTTACCGAAAGACTAAAAAATATCATCAGAAATTTCAGGCGTAGAAACTTCGTCCCCCTTAAAAAACAGGTATTTCCGAGAAAAATTTTCAATCCAGGTTTTAATAGCCTTTCGTTTCGATCGGATAACGCCTTTTAAAATTATGAGTGGGATCTCTATTTGTTTAGCAGTAAATAAAAGAACGGATGTAAAAATGTCAATTGGACACCTTTAAATATTTGCCATAAAGCTGTTAAATACTTCGGTCGAATCACGGTGCATTGATTTAGCAATCGGTCAGAGATGCAACCATCACTATTACTCTAAGGCTAAAAGCTGCCACCATCAACCCTTATCATTTATGAAGCTCCGCTATTTTATTACGAAGCTCTGATCGATGGCGCCGAGTAACCATTCAATGTGCGCTACAATAAGTGCACATAACAAACAAACAATAATATACTACTACATACTCAACCACAACGATTAACCTAAACACCTTTTCAACGATAATCTATTTCCCAATAAAGGAATTGAAGACCTGTTTAAAAACTGTTTCAATTTCTTTTGCTTTTGGTTGAACCAACCAGTGATATTTTACTTCAGGATATTATTTCCGTTTTACTTCTATTTCAGTTCGGATGGTCTCAATTTCAGTTCTAATTCAGTTCCAGTTCTTCAAATAATTTCAGTTATACTTCTAATTCAGTTTTCAAAATATTTTCAGTTCTCAATTCAGTTCTTTTGCTTGCGTCTTTTTGGAGCACTCATGCTTTTTCCGTGGTGAAGTCGCTGACTCGGATTAGGCCAAGTCGCATGCATAAGTTTTCAGCCACCCATGATTTTGCCTGGTCCGTTTCTTAATATATTTCTTAGCAGAGGTAAAATGTTAAAATTTTATCATAATATGTAGTTCCACAGTCATCCGTTTTAGGGTAGGCTAGACCCTCGAAGCCTTGCATGGATAGGCCTAAGCACATTTATTTTGTCTATTTCCTCGCAGCAAACCTACTTAAAAAGTCCAATACATTATTTTCGTCATTTAGCCAAGTGATTTCCAGTCGATCTTGTCGCGAAGTTGAAAATCATAAACTTACAGGGAAAGTCCAAATGAAAAATTGCTTTTAAACTAACCGTAATAAAGCACATGCTAGGCAAAAGATACAAAAGTTGTAAGAGTCAGAAAGTATGTGCGCCCTTTAAACAAACACAGCTGCATCGGAAAAACTGTCAACTAAAATTTTCATTTTTTTCATTAATTTCAGTTCGAGAATTAATTTTCGTTTTTATTCTAATTTCAGTTCGGTGTGCTCAATTTCCGTTCTATTTCAGTTTTCGTTCTTAGAATAATTTCAGTTACAGTTATAGTTATACTTTACGGAAATCAATATTTTCAGTTCTAATTTCACTTATCGTTAATGAAAATATCACTGGATGTAATAATAGGCTACATGACGTGCTTTTTATTATCGCCGCCGAATTGCAGGATGTCTGTTATGTTAGTAGTTAAGATTTTTAAGATTTGTAAAGTCACACGTTTTATAACTCTATTACACACCTCAAAATGACTTGCAGATGACGTTATATGTTCAAAAAATCTAAAGATTTTTAATGTCTTCTGAGTTTCGTTTTCTTGTGAATTATTTCAAATGCATTGAACACTGAAACGGTCTGAGGTCTGTCGATTGAATTTGTGAATAAGTGAAAAGGCGCCGAAAACAAAAAAATATATATTATTTTAGGAAGGTGCGAACTTGAAACCGACAAATTCGTTCAATATTAAAGCCCATCGTTTTATGGGCATCATTGTTGTTATTATCAGATTCTGGTCTTACGCCAACTGGGCCAACAGTTTTACTCAACATTTTTCAACACATTTGTCAGTTCAGGTTGGATGCTAAAACAGAACCATTAACGATTTAATTGTGCAAAGATTTTTTGGCGACGGACTAATCCAGCCCCCCCCCTCATCACTGCCCCATTTTGCGGATGTCCTTTCAGCACCCTGACCCGCAATCTGCCGAAAAATATTGCCACTGATATTTCACCCTCAGAATATTATATATAAAATCTGAACAAAGCGTGATAGCAACCCTTGGTCTAAACCACCTTTAAATAATTTTTTTATCGGTATATATAAGTAAGTCACGTTCACTGTATCATGTTCAAATCCGATGTCGATATTGAACGGCCTTATTTGCCGCAAGATGTTGTTAAACATTCAATAAAACAACACACGAAAAGACAAAATTAAACACCTTTAAAACAATGTTTTCGAAGCGTTTAAATGCTTCAGCCAGTTCATTTTCAACAATTTCTTATTGCTTTTGCCCATAACAGACTATTAGTCTTATCCTACTGTCACAACAGCCACCACTACGGTCCACTAGTCATTTAGTAACCTGTCTTATATAATAAGAGTTATAGTTATATTGTGCATGATTCACCTATTGCACGAAGCTGAACCCGGCCACGCGTTGCTGTGGCTAAAAAGAGCATTACCCTCCCCTTCCCCCTCCCCTCCCCCTCCCCTTCCCCTCCCCCTCCCCTCCCCTCCCCCTCCCCCTCCCCCTCCCCCTCCCCCTCCCCTCCCCCTCCCCCTCCCCCTCCCCCTCCCCCTCTCCCTCCCCCTCCCCCTCCTCGATAGCGACGCGGATAGTGCCATAAAACTCTTCAGCAATAAGGCCGCAATGGGATGTGTTGAAATGCGCTACATAAACGGAACACATTTCAACAAACGTTTGAAGCGCGCCCGAATTGGAAGGCAAGGCTTATCGACTGGCGTATGTGTTGAAAACGGTAGAATTTGCAAAGTTGCTTTTCTTGTTTAAAAGATTGCGCTTTTTCCCAAAAATCATTCTGCAAACCCGGCCGTGTTGGAACTAAACGTTTTGGTGAAGTTTCGAAAGCAAGCAATGAAGAAAGTTCGGAGAACTTTGAAGCCGTACCAAACGCGGTTAGATTTTTATTTTTATAGATTACGAAGCACCAATCGATGGCACAGAACAACCGAGTAAAACGACTCGAATCTCACGATCCTATTACACAGCAACCAACTCAGAGGATCGATCGAACCCGTCTTTATTTGCTCTATAAAGCAACCGCTCTAGCCAACTAACCACCATATCCCTCAATCAATAGATTCAACACCCTACAAGTCATACACACACACACACACACACACACACACACACACACACACACACATACACACACACACACACACACACACCTCTTCAGGGAAATTCGTTGAAGTATGTGCGAACATGTTTCAGCGTTCCCACTGCTCATCCAAACCACTTTACGCACTTTAAGCCTATGACATCAATGGCCGTTGACGATTATACATAATATACACAATGCAATTAAAACAAATATCTATCATCCTATAAACATGACTGTTGTTTGAATGAAGCTTCACAAATTCATAAATGTTCAATCATTAACAGCTTAAAAGAGTTCATCTTACATTTCCTATGCTCATAGTTTGTGACAACAGGATCATCTAATCATCTAATGCACTTTGACATTGTTTCAACATCGAATTGCGCCCTATGCTTATAATATATCACTAGTGAGAAACGTTTCAAGGGTGCGTAAGAAAAACGTTTTAATCACTCGGCTGATATCCCGCCGATACATAGCATCAAATGGAATCTGGTGTAATAAAATAGTATACCTAGATTAAAAATAAAGGTGTGTAAGCAGCTGCCGTCACCGTCGTAAAAGTTTTGCTGTCAAAGCTATCGCTGAGCTGAATAAAAAGAATATGTAACTATGTGTATGTGTGTGTGTGTGTGTGTGTGTGTGTGTGTGTGTGTGTGTGTGTGTGTGTGTGTGTGTGTGTGTGTGTGTATGTATGTGTGCACTTATTATATCGCCTTTCAAGATATCTACTCAGAAGCGCTCCCAAGAGGCTATAATTCGTATCTGAAATGTCAACGCGTCACTGCGTAGGAGAACTACGACCACAAAAGAATTGGAACTTTACTTAATCTAATATAATAATTGTAATTGTAATTGTATGCGAACATTTATATAGCGCCACTTCAAGGGAACTCCTCAGAGGCGCTCCCGACCTGACACCAAACCACAATCAAAGCGGTTGGTTTCCAAACACTTGCGGAAAAGGGCAAATAAGGACAAAGAAGTTAATTACGGAGACTAATAGGCCTAAGCTAATCTTATCCAGTCAATTACTTCAGTACCCGGTAACCAACTAATAGTTACAAAGTACATCGTAATCGTATTTTTGGTACTTCCATACATCGCTCACAAACACTAAGTCGCGAGAACCAGCTTATCAACAGGCGCTTAATCAAAACAAGGTTAGATAGGCAGAGGTCAGAGCAGCTAAAAATCTTCGTCACCACACGAAGCTGCTACCACCACAGTAACTGCCTACTTGTAACACTTGCTTATTGCAATCATTCATTGTCAAGTCCACGCAAATGCTGTGCTATTGTGGAAGAGCCAGTGCCCGGCGTGGATAAAAGAGGAGGGCGACACTAATGATCCTACCCATGAAATTGTTGTTACTAAGTGTCGCATAAATGATGATAATTATAGCATTAAAGAAACGTGATGCCAAGCACTTAGAAACCAGATAATGATAGAATCACTGAACGACAAAAATGACTGAATATAATATTGTTACAGTACGCAACGTTTTGAAAGGGTTAAGTTAACATTGTCATTCGGATGGATTATCGTCCTATATATACCATCCTTTAAATAATATTTAAAGGTGTCCAATTAGGACTGGAAAATAGACCTTTTGAAACAAAGTCGCGGGAACCAGCTTATTGACAGGCGCTTAATCACCACACAGTACCGTTAAAATGAAGCTATACTACCACAACTGACACTACCATCACCACTACTGTAACTGCCTACTTGTAACACTTGCTATTGCAACCATTCCATGTCAAGTCCACGCGAATGCTATGCTATTGCGGAAGAGCCCGTGCCAAGCGTGGATAAGAGAGGACGGCAGCACTAATGATCCTACCCATGAAATTGTTGTTGAGGAATGGAGACGATGCGTTGCCCGATGTGCAGATCTGCACGGGATGGACTAAGTTCTAAGTAAGTAAGTAACTAAGTGTTGCATCAATGATGATAATTATTATAGCATTAATTAAAGAAACGTGATGCCAAGCACTTAGAAAGCGGATATGATGTTATCTGTGAACTTCAAAAAATGTCTGAATATATTGCTACAGTACACAACGTTTTAAAGGTGTAAAAAAAACCTTTGTTATTCCGCAGAGTCCCCTTATGTATATATAGCATGTTTTGATAATAATTTAAAGGTGTCCAAGAAGGACTGAAAAACAGACCCTTTGACACAAATCTAATCTAATCTAGGCTAATCCTATCTAGTCAATTCTTTTCGTTCTCTGTCCATAGGCAGGTTCGAATGTTTGACGTCTCCATTCTTCTCTGTATGG
>OX243821.1:2020508-2080508 GCA_945859605.1 Lumbricus rubellus
ATTGCAGATTTGACCTCTGACCCCAATGGCAGCCATTTTCCAAAATGGCCGACATATATACATACTATTAAATATCTCGGCTTCTATTTCACTTAGAAGTGTCATCTTAGTGTCTAATCATACATATTTAGGAACGATGATTCCAATAGTGCCATCTAAAACCAACTCTGGCTTCAACGGCGGCCATTTTTCAAAATGGCCGACCAAAATCGTGACTTTTTAATATCTCAGCATTAAATCCACTTAGAATCGTCATCTTGGTGCCTAAATGTGCATATTTAGGGACAAGGATTCCAATGGGGCCACCCAAAACTTCATCTGGCCTCAATGGCGGTCATTTTCAAAATGGCCGTCCAAAATGTGAATTTTGCAAATCCCTCTTTTTGGGTCGGCCATTTTGGAAAATGGTGGTCATTGAGGTCACTGGGAACTATGTGATGGCCCTATTGAGATTACTGACTGAAATTTGCATGTTTTGACACCAAGATGACAATTCCGAGTGAACTGAAAGCCGAGATGTTAACAAATCCCTCTTTTTGTGTCCGCAATTTTGGAAAATGGCCGCCATTGAGGCCATGGGGAACTTTGTGATGACCCTATTGGGATACTTGACCTGAGATGTGTATGTTTTGACACCAAGATGACGATTCTAAGTTAATTGAAAGCCGTGATATTGACAAATCCTTCTTGTTGGGTCGGCCATTTTGGAAAATGGCCGCCATTGAGGCCATTGGGAAAATTTGGATGGCTCCACTAGAATCCGTGACCCTGAAAGTGTATGTTTTGACACCAAGATGACGATTCTAAGTGAATTGTAAGCTGAGAAATTGAAAAATCCATATTTTGAACGCCATTTTGGAAAATGGCCGCCATTCAGACCCATGTTAAAACTTTTAGATGACCCTATTGGACTCCTTGACTTTGAATGTGTATGTTGTGACACCAAGATGACGATTCTAGGTGAATTGAAAGCCGATATATTGAAATATCTGTAAATCGGTCGGACTTGAATATACATGGAATACTAAGCAAGAAGACAGTAACTCAAGTTACTGCTTTTTTGCTTAGCACGACGACCCAATTTTGAGATACTGTGAATTTCGTTTCCGTTTTTTTCCATGTTCCCGGACCGATACCGTTTCCTTGCTTCCAGGTATGATAGAACATGTTGTCAGGATGTGAAAACAAGTGCTAACTCAAAAACGGAAAAACTTGAGTTACTGTCTTTTTGCTTAGCACGGCAGAATACTTTGTCATAACCATAGAGATGTATTAAAATATAAGGCTAGAGGGAATATCACGCCGCAAAATTGATGTCGCTCTGTGTAATCGTGCCGGCCAATCAAATCACGTCTAATCGACAGTAATCGTGCGGACCAATCACAGTCTTACACCTTCCATGTCATGTCATGTCATGTCATGTCGCCATCGTCGCATCGCGACGGTTGGCTACATGAATGGACCTTTAATGCCCAGAGTCTTCTGTTCCTTGTCGCGCTCATTAAGTCAGAGCCTACAAGTCCTGTCCAGTTCAGGACGTTGTCGATCCAAGATATCCTCGGCCTTCCTCGTCCTCGGTTCCCCTCCACAAAACCCGTCATGATGCTGCTTTCGATGCTACACCTTCCAACAGCTGGAAAAGTAAATTTTAAAACTAACATGGCTTGTGACGTCACTGGCGTGATTACCGTTAAATGTATATTAAGGTCGTTGATGACTTCACTTTTTTATGCAGCGGAGATAGGCCATATTCTCTCTAGCCTATATATTTTATATATATAGCGTACATCTCTATGGTCATAACAGTAACCATAAGCGTTGCCACTCCTTGGTTTTTTCCACAAGATCTTGGGTTTTTCGATCCGAACTTGCGACACGGGTTTTTTCAAAATAGCTTTTTATAGCGTTTCGTTTCGATCGAAGAAAGCCTTTTAAAAATTCAGAGTGGCATCTCTAATCGTTTAACACTAAAAGAACGGAAATAAAAATATTATTTAGACACCTTTAAATAATGTGTTCAACAGGCTTTTAATTACTTCCGTATACTTACGGTGCATCTTTGCTACAATCGGTCATTGATGCCAAAGATGCCACCATCAACACTAATCATTTTGAAACTCCTCTATGGCGCTGAATAACCAAAGGACATGAGTCTCTAGGTCCAAATACATAGTAAATACTCTTGATACGGCCTTCCTTGTTTGCCTGCCGCAAGATGTTGTTAAACGCTTAACAGTGAAACAATCTAAAAACCTCATTCAGACACCTTTAAATAAATTTCTCATGTGTGTTAAATAGTTCCTTCAACTTATGGCTAGTCAATGCTTAAGATCCAAGGCTCATTAAGAGGCATTTTTAGGACTGCACAACTCCTTCTTTTCCTTCTCATCCTCCATGGTAATCTACTGGTACCGTCACCACCAGGGATCACCACCATTTCCACATAATTATATAGATTTATGTTTTTCGGTCCTGGCTAGGTTTCTAGGTTTTTCACCCAGATCTAGTTTTTTGGCACGGAGATTTCGCGTATTTTCCAGATAAAAACAGATGAAGGACAATAAATGGTCAACGAATTTGTAGAAGGTCATCAGAAAATTTGTGCATAAAGTAGCCTAAACATTTTAACACTTTTTACCGAAAGAGTAAAAACGATCATCAGAAATTTCAGGCGTAGAACCTTCATCCCTTTTAAAAAACAGGTATTTCCGAGAGAAATTTTTAATCTAGCTTTTTATAGCCTTTCGTTTCGATCGGATAACGTTTTTTTAAATTCAGAGTGGCATCTCTAATCGTTTAACTAAAAGAACAAATGTCATTTGGACACCTTTAAATAATTTCCAACAAGCTTTTAAATACTTCGGTCGACTCACGGTGCATGAATGTACCAATCGTTCAGAGATGCAACCATCACTATTACTTTAACTAAGGCTAAAGCTGCCACCATCAACCCTAATCATTTATGAAGCTCCACTATCTAATTACAAAGCTCCACTCGATGGCGCTGAATAACCTAAGGACTTGAGTCTCAAGTTTCCAATACACAGTAACCACTTCAGAGAATCGAACCCAGACTTTCAATGTTAAAAGGCAAACGCTCTATCCAGTGAGCAACCACATCAATAGAGACAGCACACACCTCTCTAGATATTGAGGACAAGCGCAATTCGGGGTGGTGGTGGTGGTGGTGTTGGTGGCGACGGCGGTGGCGGTGGTGGTGGTGGTGGTGGTGGTGGTGATGGTGGTGATGATGATGCATATTTTAATTTGGAAACAATTATATTTTTGAGAAGTTGCGATTTTGTAGCGGACAAAACACTCATGGACATAATTGTTGTTATTATCTGGGCTTGGGTCAGCAGTTTTACTGAACAATGTTATCGCATATTTTGTCAGTAAAAAAATGTTGAATTTTACGGGTTGCTAAAAGTGCACATTACCACAAATGATTTAATTCCGCAAAGATTTTCCGGGGACGGACTAATCCAGCTAATCGATCGCTAATACATTTTGCTGATGTCCCTTCGGCTTCCTGACCTGCGACTTGCTGAAAAAATATAGAGATTGAAACACCATTTGTGGGGCGCGGTAGTGTAGTGGTCGCGTCGTTGTCTTGGAGCCGAAAGGTTTGAGGTTCGAATCCACCTCGCCACGTAAGAACCTTGAGCAAGTCCTTCACTCACAATTGCTCAGCGCTGCGGCGTGCAACCCCGATGCAGTGTCCGCTCTGCATTCGGGAGCGCCTCTGAGTAGAGAGAGCTTGAAGGGGCGCTATAACATATAAAAAAAAACATTACAGAGATTTCACCCTCGTTATGTAAAATCTGAACAAAGTAAGATAGCAACCCTTGTCTTAACCACCTTTAAATTAATTTTTTATTGGTGCATATAAATAAGTACATTCTGTTTTATGATGTTCTTATATAATTTCGCAGACGATATTGAACGGCCTTGTTTGCCGCAAGATGGTGTTAAACACTCAAAAAAACTCACAAAAAGAAAAAATTAGACACCTTTAAAACAATGATTCCATCCTTTTAAATGCTTCAGTCAACTCACTTTCAACAATATATTGCTGTTCCTGTCCATAACAGACTTTTAGTCTTAGTCTACTGCTAATGCTGCCACCACAGCCACCACTAGTAACCTCTCCTGTATAATAATAATAGGTGATTCATAAATGATTAGCAGTGGCGCATGGAACAACATACTGGCTTGATTATCGGTAGAGCTGAGTTCGATTCCCAAAGCCCTCGTATGCTTTGTAGGCTTCTATTAGCGCCTATAATAAATCTAATTTAATTGCAGGATGTCTGTTCTGTTAGTTGCTAGGATTGATGTATTCTGTGTTCTTGTGAATTGTTTCGTATTTGCACACTATGACGGGTTGCAGTATGTTAACCACGTTGTTAAATAAAAGCAGATTAGAAAAAATTTATAATTATAAGAAGGTGCGAATTTGTAAGAGACTTTGTCAAACACTCAATAAAAGAACACACGAAAAGACAAAATTAGACACCTTTTTAATACTATCCACCATGCTTTTAAATACTTCCGTCAAATCACGCTTTACTTATGTTTTGGGTGTGTTGTTTCTACAATCATAACAGACTATAATAATTATTAGTCATAGTCTATTGCTAATGCTGCCAACACAGCCAACATCACTAATCATTTATTAAGCTCAACTATAATAATACTTGATTACGAAGCTCCGCTCTATAGCACAGAGTAACTGTGTGAAAGACTTGAATCTCACGGTTCAAATACACATCATCCAACTCAAAGGATCGAACCCGTCTTTGATCGCTCTTTAATAAGGCAACCGCTCTAGCCGACTAACCAACATAATTTTATTATATCCCATCAGTCAATAGTTTCAACACAATACAATGCACAAACCTCTTCATATGCAGCGGAATTGCGGCGACCAGAAACGATGTGTTATTCATTGAGGTATGTGCGAAAATGTTTCGCTATTAGTAATAGCACTGTTGTTGTCGTTTCATCCATTATTTGTAGATTATCGATTTCGTATCGCAATGATTTTCTGGGTACGGGCTAAACCTGCTCCTCCCGGATCGTTACCCTATTTTGCTTAGGCCCCTTCGGCACCCCAACCCGCAACCTGCTAAAATATATTGTCTTTGATACGTCACTGTAAAGATTGCACACACCAGAAAATCCTAAATAAACATAATAATTATATTATGCTTTGGAGTTCGATTACTTAATACACCTTTAAATAAAATTTTCAACCGTCTATATAAGTTAGTCTGTTTCGTACAATTGGTAGATATTTTCAGCTAACGATATATATATATAATTATTAACCCGATTAACGCGTTAAAAAAATTGCAACTAAAATTTGTACTGCATTATTCGTTTATTATGTTTGATTAAAATTGAATAGAAATCAGATAAAATCGTTTTAAATGGAAAGCTCATACTTAAAAGAAGTGAATAGTGATACATTTTTTTTAGAATATTCGAAAAAAAAACGATTGTCATCGTAGCAATTCGTCGCTCAATTATCGCCTGCATGCGAATCAAGACCAGTTTCTCTTCATCTGTGATTCACACGTGTGATACTATTTTGTGACATTTCTGTTAGGGTTATCGTTCAAAACAAAGCAGATGGAAAATTAATTAATTTGAAAAAATAAACACTCGCTGAAGTGCCTTTTAAAACTTATCTTCATCTGGGAAAGTGGTAGGCCTACGATTAAAAAGAGTGCTGCTCTATTTTGTGACACCGTCACTGTCACCATTAATCATTTATGAAGCTTCACCACATAATTACGAAGCATCACATGATGGAGCTGAGTAACTGAAGGACTTGAATCTCAATGTCATTACATATCATAATGTAGCCATTAGATGTCTACGGCCCCTATTCTCTTCCGTACTCTATCTGACTTGGGACACGTGGGTGTGGAAGGATGGGCGTTGCCTATTTAGGGTCTGCTTTCGTGGGTAAAGCCCCTTCGGTTGTGGTGTGTGAGGAGTGTGGTTGATGTCTCTTGTTGAGTGTGGTCGTGGTGTGCTGGTTCTGCTTCTACGTCGCCGTCTTCACCTTGTTGGTGCTCTGGCCGCTTATCCGTCTTCCTTGGCTCCGTTAGCCGTTGTCTGCTGTGCTGTCGTCCGTACGGCGTCGTCTGGTCTGCTCTACTTCGTGTCTACTAGACGGTAACGCTGTTTAACTTTGCTGTACATAATTGCTCTTGAATAAATCGAAGTTATTTTTATCAAATTGGGACCTTATCTTTGATAGTCATCCTCGTAGACGGCCGTGAACTTTACAATAACAACTTCAGAGAATCGAATCTGTGTTCGCCATGTTACAAGGCAGATGCTGTAACCAATTATCATAGGCAATCATTTCCCATAATCAATAGAGACAACGGCGTAGAAAGCACATGAAAGATACCGAGGACAAGCGGTGTGTGTTTCGTTCAAAAAAGACATAATTATTATTGTTAATAAAGATCTTCCCGAGTAGTAGCAAGTTTAGTACTAATGTCAGTTTAACGATGACGACAACGAGGATATTTGGACACCTTTAAATAATATTTTACAAGTTCTTAAATGCTTCCGTCGACACATCGCTCATCGAGGTCATTTACAAAATAGTCCAGTCAATGTAGTACTACAACCATCACTATAATAATTTATCCCACTGCTAAACGTCATCGCCACTAATCATTTATGAAGCTCCTCTAAATATTGACGAAGTTCCACTCGATGGCTCTGAGCAAGTGAGTTAATGGACTTTAGTCTCATTACACAGTAGCAGTCTAAGAGAATTGAACTTCCCTCTCTGTCTGTCTGTCTGTCTTTCTCCTCCTCTTTCTCTCCGTCATTGTCCATCAACCAATAGATTCAACATTGTTACAACATTTGTTAGTCCGGGTCTGAATTTCATTTAGTTGTAGCCTATTATTAAAGTGCACCATTAACGATTTAATTCTACTAAGATTTTCTGGGAATGAATTAATCCAGCCCTCCCCGATCGCTACCACATTTTACTAAGGTTTTTTCGGCACCCTCACCATCAACTTGTTGAAAAACATTGTCACTCTAATGCCAGTGTAAAGATTTCATGCATTTTTTATCTGCAAAATGAAATCTGAACTAAACATAATAGCCGCTCTGGACGTAAAGAACCTATTAAATAGTTTTTTTAAACGGCTTATATAATTGGCAGCAATGTGCAACCGGTGGATTATATTTGGCATAATTATGATGCTCTCGCAGTCTATATGGATGTCCTTGTTTGCCGCAAGATGTCGTTAAATACTCAATAAAGCAGACACCTTTAACTAATATTATGTAATCTATTAAATTCTTTATTTAAGACACAAATTATAAGTGGTAACATAATATTATTGTCTCTATTGCCACCTCTAAAGATGCAGAAGCAAACAACCTAATTATTTTTATTATTAATTAACCCTTTGAACCCCCCAGGCCGGTTACCCAATAGGCGTATATACTAGAAAGACCATCTACCATCTTTTCCGACGAGCGTGTAAGCCGGCGTCACAAAATAAAGCCTCCCCCGATAAAGTCTCCCCCAGAAAGAGTTACGGTTTTTTTTATAAGAAATTTCTTATGTAAAAGTATATACATTTTCGGTACATATGGGTTATCTACCCTGATTTTTTATTTTTTATTTTTTCAGCGTTGTCATTCCACGTCTTTTCCGTGAGGGTCGGTTAGGGCTCAGGTTAGGCATCCTGAGGGTCGGTTAGCGTTAGTGTTAGGGTTAGTTTAGCCATTAGAAACTGGTCGATTCATGGCAAAAGATACTGTGTCAAAATAAATCAGGGTAGATAACCCATAAGTACCATATTTTCTTGTTACATAATCTGGTAACGTAAACTAACCGTTTACTTTGCACATCTCTAAATTTGATGTAACTGTAGCCCATTTCATGCTGAACGGGGGAGACTTTATTTCGTTGACATTTCACAAAGGTCCATTCGGCACCGTAACCAGCGTCCTGTTGAAAAATATTGTCACTGGAACGCCAGTGTAATAATTTAAAGCCACTATTTTTTTATCTGCAAAATGAAATCTAAACATACTAGCGGCTTTGCACTTAAGCACCTTTAGTTAGCGTTTTTAACGGCGTATATAAATGACAGCAATGTTCAACAAGCGAATCTTTTGGCAGTATAAAGATATGGACGGTCTTCTTTGCCGCAAGAATGTTGTTAAACAACACTCAATAAAGCAAAAAATGTAAATACTTTTAGGGAGGAGAATCTGTCATGCGACACCATCCTCTTACGTAACAATCAATCAATCGTAATTTATATAGCGCCCTTTCAAGGTACCTACTCAGAGGCGCTCCCGGCCGAGATCAAGCGAAAAAAAACAGTCTTCAACAGTTTGTGAAATTGAGAACCGCCTGAGAGGTGTCGCATAGTCAAGAAAAGTCCATTCCAGGTTGTTGGACCAACCACAGAGAACGAAAGCCTCTGTATTGTTGCAGAGCGAGTGAAAGGAACCAGTAAGTCACCATGGACAGCAGATATATAATGAATAGGCGGCCTATAAAAGAGTCGTTTATTAAGTACTGTAATATGCCAAGCAAATTTCTGTCCAGAGTAACGGCCTCTGTTGTCAGACTTCTTCTTCTTTCTTTCTCCTCCGTCAGGTATTCGCTGAGGCTCTAACAAAACTTTTCCATTTCGGCCGGTCTCTTGCGAGTTCTATTGCCTTTCCCAGCTCCATTCCTCTGTCATTTTGTTAGAGTTTCTAGGTCTCTTGCCAGGCGGTGACCAGTCCTCTCCTGGTAGGGTAAGGAGATCGTTGGGCCATTTTGGCCTCATCCGGTCTAAGGTGTCCTTCTAACACCTGCCTCCTGCGTTGGCCAGCACTTTCAAGGTTCCCGGTGAGCCTGTCCACCTCGCGTAACGCCCTAGGTGGTTCTTCGACCGAAGTCTTCACCACTGATGGCATAGCCTCACCGGGCTATCTCCTACTTGGCTGTTGTCATACACCCTGGTCAAATCGGATCCATCCATCCATGCAAGTGGGAAGAGGAAGGCAAAGCTCACACAATGCGCACACTTCTACTTGACGATCGAATGTTGATGCAATGCTTTGTGGCTGTGTCCTGCTGTGAAAGTAATAATGCCAAATACCCCGTTCTAACGAGGAGAAGCCGAAAAGCCAAGTTCTGCCATGGTTTTGGTTAGAACCTACCGACAAAGGCCTTAAAAGCGCTGACATCGTGTCAAAAGTAAATAACACGTAAAATAAAATTTGATATTTTATTGACGGTGATTACATGTATTATGTGTTTTCGCATGTTTTGGAGACTTTTGACAACAGAGGGTTCCAGCTTCGAATCCACATCACGTCGCCGAGTAGGGACCTTGGGCAAGTCCTTCACTCGCAATTGCTCAGCGCTTCGGCGTGAAACTCCGATCCAGTGTCCGCCCTGCAGTCGGGAGCGCCTCTGAGTAAGGAGCTTGAAGGGGCGCTATAACAAGTGCACATACAAATATGCCGAATGGCTGGGGATCGGATTCAAAGAGAGAGACAGACAGACATACGTACAGAGACAGATTTAGGATACATTTAGAAACCACTATGAAACCACTATAAAAAATATCCATGCTATTATTTTTTTGCTTTGCATTTTTTAAACTGTTGCTAATGTTGGGGATCAGATTCAAAGAGAGAGACAGACAGACATACGTACAGAGACAGATTTAGGATACATTTAGAAACCACTATGAAACCACTGTGAAAAAAATCTATGCTACTAATTTTTTGCTATGCATTTTTAAAAACTGTTGCTAAAAAATATAGTAATCTTCGTTTAATAGCTTAATCTGACACACCGCAGAATGATTACAAGTACAAGTCATACGAAATACGGCCCACTATAACACGACACGCAGGTCGGCCCTACAGAGTGGTTCGGTTTGACATTAATGGCCTAAATACGTTCATGCTTCGCCCCATCCTGCAAAAATATCTCCAAGCGACCAAGGACACCTTTAAGTAAAATTGTCAACTATGTATATATAACTCAGTCAGCCTCGAAAAAATAGTTTGTCTGTTAACATGTTCACACTGACACACATCAGCATTGCAACTCCTTGTTTTCTCGCAAGATCTTGGGTTTTTCGATCGAAACTTAGAAAATGGGATTTTAAAGAAGAACTTGCTTTTTTGTCTTATTTTACCAAAATCTTGGGGTTTTTTCCATTAGAACTTGTGAAATTGGGTTTTTTTCGGGAAGAACCTGGTTTTTTACTTGGGTTTTTTGTTTCGACTTTAAAAAAACTCGGGAAATTGTAGACATTTCTGAAAGATTTGGTCCGGATGACTAAAAAAAGGTCATCAGAATTTTGGACGGAAAATTGGAAAAAATTTGGGTTCGGTTTACTAAAAAAATTTATCAGAATTCTTTAGACGTAAATTTTTTGACATTTTCAGACGATTTTTGGCAACTTGGGTTTTCTTGGGTTTTTTCGACACTCCAACTTGTTTTTAAATTTTTTTTTAGAGAGGCAACGCCGACACAAATACATACTCACCCACACGCACACAAAGAATCACTTACTCGCTTGCTCTGAGCACATCCACACACACGCACTGTGAACACACCAACAAGCACACTACCAATACACCATAGAAATTGGCTTCCATGTTGGAAGTACCATGTCAACTGGAGAGGTGGCAATCACGGATTTCACATCGGAAACATGTAAGTAAATAAGTATGAACTTTATTGAACCGCCTGCAAACGCACTGCGGGAACAATGGGCAAGAATAGAATAATAATTACAGTGTGTACTATCACGAAAAATTGAAATATGCAATTCAATAAACATAGTAGGCCAATACAACTACATAGTAGACATTTTATTAACTATACAGGATAGAAAAGCTAGACAATGATTAGAGCTGAGATATGATACTATACGATGTGATGAGATAAGATATACATGATTTATTTAGGGCTTCATATCCATTCGTGGCGGACCGGTAACGCGTCGGCTCACGGAGCGGGAGGTTGTGGGTTCGACTCCGGGTAACGACCTTGGGCAAGTTGTTTACGCACACGTGCCTCTGTCACCAAGCAGTATAATTTGGTACCGGCGTAAGCTGGGAAGTAAACAGCAAGTCCTGCGATACGCTGGCCTCGTGTACAAGACCTTGGGATTCGTCCATTGCTGGCTCAGGGCCATGGAAAAGGAGATGAGCGCCTCCCTATGTTCCTCATGGAACGGATAGGCATTTACTTTTTTTATCCATTCGATATTAATCCAATGGTTAACTTAACAAGGTCAACACATAGTATTAATCATGGCATGAATTAACTGTTCATAATATGCTAAAATGTGCAATAAACGATTTAATTTGGTAAAGCTTTTTGGGTATGGGCTAATCCAGAAACTACCGGATCGGTATACTACATTTTGCTAAGGCCCCTTCGGCACTACGGTCCGCGACCTACCGAAAAATATTGCCACCTAAACGCCGTTGTAGAGATTTGACACCGAAAAATTAAATCTCAACTAACCATATCTTCTGCTTTTGAAATTTAAACACCTTTAAATAACTATTTCCTGCATTATACATTATTGGCAAGTCATCTTTATACAATTATAATTGGACTGTCTGAATATTATAGGCCAGCTTTCATAGTCTATATGAACGACTTTGTTTGCCGCAAGATGTCGTTAAACACTCAATGTGAGAACAAAATTTAATGCAAAGACATAATTATTTAAACACCTTTAAATACTCTTCCACATGCTATTAAATACATCCGTCAACGCATGGTTCACCAGTATTGTCAACATTATGGTTTTTTCTACAACCGTCACTATCATTACTTGTGTGCTAATACTGAGGCCACAGTCTCCATAACCACTCTTAATCATTTATGAAGCTCCACTATATTATTACGAAGCATTCCTTTGATGGCGCTGAGTAATTCAGTGAAGAACTCGAGTCTCAACGTCCCAATACACTACAACCATCTCAGATAATTAATCGAGCCCATTATCTCCATGTTGCATGAACTCTAACCTTCAGGGGCGGACGGATCCAGGGGCAATCCGGCCATGCCCCCCCCCCATTCAGAAATGTGCAAAGAGCATGCCCCACCGCTCATTAGGTGTCAAGAAACTTTCAAACAATTCAGCGGGAAAAGTGATGGAGAAAAAGTATCATATGACTTAAAAAACAGATCACGAACATTTTTTTAGCAGAGTGTTGGCAAAATGGTACATGTTCAAGAGATTTCAATTAAATGACCAAAAAAGTGATCAGCTATTTTGGCATGAAAAAATTGTAAAATTTCATTTTGGAATTCTTACTTTTGGCCAAGATACTGATACAAAATTAATGTAAAGACATATCTTCTTCTTTCTCTCTCTTCTTTCTCTCTTCTTTCTCTCTTCCTTCAGTCATGCGACGTGACTTCTCAGACTTGTCTATTTCTGGTGAGATCCTTTGCTCTTGACATTTTTGTGGGGCGCGGTGGTGTAGTGGTGGCGTCGTTGTTGCGTCTGTCACTTTTCTTGCGAGTTGGCGACAATGTGAATATCATCGGCAAACCACTAGGCGCTCATTGAGATTTACTCCTTCTTAACCGTCTCGCATTACGTGTCCTATCACCGCCTCTAGGATCATGTTGAATAAATTCGCCGATATCCCACATCCTTGCCTGACCCCCAACTGTGATCGTAAACCATTGCGTAATCTTTCTATCAACCCGAACTGCACTCATAGACTTCATGTAGAGATCTTCTGTTAGCACCACCAGTTCTTCTGGTATTCCATAGTTTGTTTGTACATGTTTGTGCACTTGTTCTAGTAATAGTATCTTAATACCTGCCAGAATCCTTCAGTTCCTTCTTGCCACACGCTTGTTTGTGATCTATGAAGTTGTTGTATAGTGTTCTGTTCCGTTTGATAATTATATTTGTCTGATAGTTTCATGATCACAAACAGCTGGTCAATTGTGCCCCTTCCCTTTCTACATGTCTTTCTAAATCCTGCATGCTCTTCATAGCTGAATAGACATATTTTAAACACCTTTGTATAATGTTTCACAAGCAATTAAATCATTCCTTTGACTAAAAGTTTGTCAATGTTTACAATAATTACGAAGCATCACAGCAATACACAGCAACCATCTCAGATGATCGGACCCACAATCTCCATGTTGTATGGCCTCTAACCAACAGTCCATATCTCTATGTTACAATGCAGATGCGTTAACAAAAAGGGGCGGATCTAGGGGCAATCCGGCAAGGACCCCCCGCCCATTCAGAAATGTACACAGGACGTGGCACATTGTAATCAACCCCGTTAGGTTTCAAGAAGCTTTTAGTCAATTAAGCGTTAAAAGTGGTAGAGAAAAAGTATAAAATGACTGAAAAAAACAGGTCAGGAACTTTTTTTCACTCTTGTTAGCAGTGAACAAGAGATTTAAGTTAAATGACTAAAAGGCCATCAGCTATTTTGGCATTGAAAATTGATGTTCTTTCAATACATTTTGACCAAATGACTAAAAAAAAGTGTCATCAGATTTTTTCGGCCAAAGATCAGCAAAAAAAATTCCGACCAAAGACCGAGAAATTTTGGGCCCCCTTCAAAAATTTCTGTATTCACCCCTGCTAACCAATGCGCATCAATACCCACCATCAATAGAGACAGCACCCTTGAAGGCACACACCGCTCTGGATACTGAGGACAATTGGAAAATGAAGTGCTACTCATACAGGTGTCAAATATTGACACCTGTATTATAAGTGCCACTGGTGGTCCATTTCACATGTAAAGCTTGGTAACTTGTCTTGAGGTCTACAAAGTCGTTTTGCAGTTCGAAATCAACGCTGACATTTGAACACCTTTAATTATTATATACAGCGCTATTAAAAACAGGTCACATTGGCTCGGATATAACTAAACTTCACTGTTGAAAAGTAGTGTGTGACATTGTGACAATGTCATCTCTTCTGTAACAATTTCGCTAAACAGCAGCCTAACTAACCAAGAAAAAATAATGTCAACAACGGGTTTTTTGTTGCCGCTGCACCACCGTTGTTTAAAACGGATTTTTCGTCTTTTATTTATTTTTGATAAAAGTGCACCAATAAACAATTTAATTTGGCTAAGATTTTTTGGGGACGGGCTAATCCAGTCCGTATACCAGATCGTCACCCCATTTTACCAAGGTCACCGGCACCCTAGCCCGCAGCCTGCTGAAGAAATATCGCCACTGAAGATAATCATTGCAAAAATTTCATATC
Organism: Lumbricus rubellus; assembly: GCA_945859605.1. Taxonomy (NCBI): domain Eukaryota; kingdom Metazoa; phylum Annelida; class Clitellata; order Crassiclitellata; family Lumbricidae; genus Lumbricus; species Lumbricus rubellus. The sequence continues at coordinate 2,034,803 of OX243821.1, forward strand.
CATAAACGAAATGTAAATTAAGCAAAATATCCGCCTTTAGACTTAAAACACCTTAAAAAAATTATCCACAGCTTATATAAGTCAGCTTCGAACAATCGGTGGATAATGTAACTGGCACGCCTCAAATCAAATCTCGCAATGGATATGAACGACACTCACATGAACAAAATTAATGTAAAGACATATTTAGATACCTTTAAATAATCTTTTACAGGGTTTTTAATACTTTCATAAAATTGCGGTTAGCTAAATTATTGAATGCTAAAAAATCCTTGTCATAATCATCCTTATTACTACCTCAGGAAAGGCTCTAATAACCCAACTTAGTAAGGGCTTCAGAGGATCGTACCAGTAATATCAACGTTATAATTTCACTGCTCTAACCAATGAGCCGATTAGCAAATGTGGAGTCCTTGTTCAGTAAAAACTGTGGGTGCCCTAACCTTACAGAATCACTTTTTAAAAGGAGCACACAAACATGGCCACATTAGGGTTAGTTCACGCCTGGGTGCTCTTATTACCATTCAGTGGCCCCTTGTAAGAACCCATCGGTCACCCACGCACATATTTATGGGGTGCGTTGTGTAGTGGTGGCGTCGTTGCCTTGAAGCTAGAAGGTTCGAGGTTCGAATCCACCTCGCCGCGTAAGGACCATTGGCAAGTCCTTCACTCGCAGTTGCTCAGCGCTTCGGCGTGAAGCTCCGATGCAGTGTCCGCTCTGCATTCAGAAGCGTCTCTGAGTAGAGAGAGAGCTGAAGGGGCACATAGAAAGAAACAAAAACAATCATTATAATTATGTCTTAATTTAAGTTTACGTCCTAAACATTAACAAAGAATCCATGTAATAAAGCTATCGTCCTTACGTTCTAGCAAGTCAGCACCACGTTTATCAAAAAAGCACCATGCTTATCATGGTGCTACCACCATGTTTATCAATAAAGCTAATGACGCAACAATAGTGTTTGTAGAACAAAGAAAGGCCATCACAATAATTATATACATTCTGCTGAGGCCCTTTCGTCCCTGCGGTCCACCACTTGCTGAAAATTTTACCGTAGGATCGCCAAATTTCACACCCAAAAAATAAAATCTGGTGTAAGCATAATAGCCGCTTTTTGACTTAAAACACCTTATAGTAAAATTTTCCACGGCATATATAAGTAAGTCAGCTTCGAACAGCATCATGATCAAGTACAGTGGATATGTAGTGTGTTGTCTGCCGCAAGATTGTCTTTGAACGCTTATTAATAAAAGAACAAAATTTAATGTAAAACATTATAATTACAGACACCTTTAAATAATTTTCCACATGCCATTAAATGCCATGGTCGACGAAATCTTGTTTTTCATGGTTGACGAATCTCAGTTTAAAAAACAATTGCACCTGAAGTAGGCGTAGGCCTACTGACGCAGTAGCCTACAACATTAGTTCCCTTCGCTTGCAATCGACAATTTTGACAGACTATTCGACGAAACAACAAATCTTACAACCGAGGATGCAGAACAGCTCATTGATTTTTGAAATGACAAATTTTATCAGTCAACATTTTCCGAAAAGAGATTGGATTATTTTTGACTTTCCATACATAAATCAAATCCTTTGATCAGTTCAAGAGCATTCAAAAATTTTCTGCCAATTGCATCTTCATGGTTTTGTGAATTTAGATTGTTAGTCTGAACTGAAATCAAGTGTAAAAAGATGGAGAGACTTCTTAGAATCGACGATGAAATGAGAGTGTGATTGTCGTCTCTGGAGCCTCGTTTCAGTTTTATCTGCTGACTGACTAGACTAACTAGAGTGCTATTAGACAAAAAGAACATTAAAATTAGAATTAGAATATTTACTAAATAAATGAAATATAGTTAAAAAATTGTAGGCCTAATTATTATTAGGTGTGCCGGGAAAAATTTTATTCTTTCTTATAGTGTGCCGCAAGCCAAAAAGGTTGGGAAACACAGCAACATGTATAACGGGTTGCGGTCTGTTAACCAGATTGTCCTAATAAAGCAAATTAGAAAAAAAATTATAAGAAGGTGCGAATTTGTAAGAGACTTTCTCAAACACTCAATGAAAGAACATATGAAACGACAAAATTAGACACCTTTAAATAATGTTCAACAAGCTTTTAAATATGTCCGTGAACTAACGTTTCATCAATTTCTGCAAGTCGTGTTTTCTACATCCATTACAGACTATAATTAGTCTTAGTCTAATTAATTTATTTTATTTAATGAATATGTATATATATGTGCACTTGTTTGTATGTGCACTTGTTATAGCGCCCCTTCAAGATTGCTGCTCAGAAGCGCTCCCGAGAGGCTATAATTCATCTCTGAAATGACAACGCGTCACTGACAACGACAACAAAAGAATTGGAATTTAACTTAATCTAATCCAATAATTGTAATTGTAATTGTAATCGAACATTTATATAGCGCCACTTCAAGAGAATTTCACAGAGGCGCTCCCGACCTGACACCAAACCATAATCAGAGAGAATGGTTTTCAAACTCTTGCGAAAAAAGGCAAAGAAAGACAAAGAAGTTTATTACGGAGACTAATAAGCTACTGTTATCCAGTCAATTACTTCCGTAACCAACTAATAGTCACATCGTAATAGTATTTTCGCTTCTTCTACAGTGCTCACTAAAACTAAGTCGCGGGAACAACCTTATTGACAGGCGCTTATTCAGAACAGAGTAGATAGGCGGAGGTCAAAGCTGCTAAAAAATCATCGTCACCGCACATTGCCGCACATTGCCGTTACACTTAAGCTATTCTACCACCAACCACCACCACCACCACCACCTCCACCACCACCACAGTAACTGCCTACTTGTAACACTTGCTATTGCAATTATTCCATGTCTAGTTCACGCGAATGATGTGCTATTGTGGAAGAGCCAGTGCCAATCGTGGATAAAGGAGGAGGGCGACGCTGATGATCTTGCTATGAAAGGTAACTAAGCGTCGCATCAATGATGATAATTATAGCATTAAAGAAACGTGATACCAGACACTTAGAAACAGGATATGAAGGAATCTCTAAACTGCAAAAATATGTGAATATATTCTTTCAGTATAACACAACGTTTTGAAGGTGTAATGGAATCATTATCATTCGGTAGAGTCCCGTTCAATATATAGCATCTTTTAAATAAAATTTAAAGGTGTCCAAGTAGGACTGGAAAAGAGACCCTTTGACACAAATCTAATCTAATCTGGGCTAATCCTATCTAGTCAATTCTTTTCGTTCTCTGCCCATAGGCAAGTTCGAATGTTTGACGTCTCCATTCTTCTCTGTACGGTATACCGTAACTTAACCCGTTGGAGGTGAGGTGACGCATTGTAACGTTAGAGGTGAGGTGGGGTCTGACAAACCCCAACACGTATTTTTATTTTCAAGTCGCGATATCAAATGGAAAACATTAAATTGAGTTAAACAATTCTTCTATGATCAATTATCAACTAAACAGGCGATTATCACGAACAAATATCTGTTTTCAATCCTTATTAGATGGCCAGAAGGTGAACCCATCAATTGTGTACTTTGCCCGTGTAAGTTCCGTTTGTATACGAAAAATCGCAATTTCCTTCAAATATACATTAAAATTAAAAAACTGTTTGTTCAAAATTCTTGAAATTTTGGTCAAGTGTCCGTATTTCATATTCAGAAAGGTAGAAAAAAATAATCCAAGCTGGTTTGAGGTTTTCCACCAAAAAAATAAAGTAGAATACCTCTGGGGTTTGTCACACCCCACCTCACCTCCAACGGGTTAATACCGCATAAGTGATGATAATTATAACATAATTAAATAGTGATACCAAACACCTAAAAACTATACACATTAGAGGTTATTACCAACTAAAGTGTCACATGCTTGAATATATTGTGCCAGTACACAACGTTTTAGAGGTATAGTGAAAGCGTCATTATTATTCGGCTTGAGTTCCGTCCAATATATAGTCTACTTTTTACATTATTCAAAGGTGTCTTAAAAGACTCGAAAGATACTCTTTGAAACAAATCTAATCTAATCTAAGCTAGTTGGAAAAAAACTTTAATTTTTTACATTGCTTGCTACTTAGCAATGATTTTCCTGAATTTCATTGACATTGTTTGAAAATTGTGAAAATAATAACGATTTTTCTAAGGGTTTCCTTTTTTATGCCTCACGTGTAGATTCATATACCGAATGAGTCATTGAATAAATAAATGAATAAATGAATGAATGAATGAATGATCGAACAAACAAACGAACGAACGAACGAAGGAATCAATAAATCAACGAATCAATGAATCAATAAACCAATGAATAGAACTCATTTAAAATAATTATTATTATTGGCGTAGTTAGTAGTTAGCAATCGAGTAGTTGTGATGGATAACGCCAACCAAATTGATGAGCCCTGAGTTGACCAAAGCATTTAAAAGCCTGTTCAATTTTATTTAAGGGTGTCTAAATATTGGTCTTTACATTTGTTTCACGACATCTTGCGGCAAACAAGACCGTTCATATCAACTGCGAGATTTAACCTAGCACATTTTATGTAAACATGAGTCACCGATTCTACGAATCTGAATTATATATATATATACATATATATATATATATATATATATATATATATATATATATATATATATATATATATATATATATATATATATATATATATATATATTTAGACGAACTTTTGGTCGATTATAAAATTATAGTTGCCGACTAAAAACCGTCGAAACGATGTGACTATGTTTGAAATTACTCTGCTGATTACCCGGATAGACGTCACATGCATCGTCCGTAACACATCAGAAGAATACGATCTGTGATTGGCTGAGAGGTTTCAACTTCATATCACTTCGATTGAGCACTATAATTGCTCCCTGGTTTTACTGAACAAGTCTACCACATTTGTCATTCTGTATTTGACTCTTTGTATGCTAAAAGTGCACCATTAACGATTTCATTTTGCAAAGATTTTCTGAGGATTGGCTAAACCTGCCCATCCCGGATCGTTACCCCATTTTGCTAAGACCACTTCGGCACCTCCTTCCCCGCAACCTGCTGAAAAAATACTGCCACTGAAACGCCATTGACAAGATTTTACAACCAAAAATAAAATCTGAAGTAAGCATAAAAACGGGTAGAACACCTTCAAGTAAATTTTTCAGTGCCTTATATAAATAAGTCAGCTTCGCACACATACGATTGCAGATAATTCCTCCATTTATTCTGCTGAATTAACGGACATTATTGAAGCGATAAAATGGATTATCTAAAATGAAAATGTGAATGAAACTGCAAATGCAAATAAGTATATTATATATACTGATTCATTAAGTGTGGCCACATCTATAAAAGAAAACAAGTCTTCTTCACGGCCTAATTTATTTCTGGAATTTATAGATAATGTTAATAAACTTAAAAGCAGCAGTTTAATCATAGCATGGTTCCCTAGTCATATTGGATTATCTGGAAATGAAATGGCAGACACCCTTGCAAAGAAAGGACAAGAGCTATTGGAGATTAATTCAACAAATTATCTAGAATTAATGGAAATCTATTCTTTAATAAGGAAATATTTTATTAAAACATGGCAAATTGAATACGATACTGAAGGAAAAGGAAGATTTTATAAATCTATCCAGCCTTTGGTCTCCACTGATATAAAATTTATGGACTCTATAAGGAAACGAGAAGTTCAAATTACCAGACTTAGAATGGGGCATATCCTTAATAACAGCTGGTTAAAAGTGATAGGTAAAAGCACAACAGACCTGTGCTCTGGATGCCAATTGCCAGAAACACTCGAACATACGCTGTTCGCTTGTAAAAAGAATGGCATTTCAATCCTACTACTTAAAAAATGTGTAGAGAAAAAAGTGGAATGTAGTGTTAAAAATATATTCTCTATTCAAGATATTTATCTTGAAGCTTATAATATACTTATGACCATAAATAATGGAAAAATTATGTAAGATGTATTGCATGTGAATTATAATTTTAGTTGTATTTGTTTGCTTTTTTAGTGTGGTGTGTGTGTGTGTGTGTGTGTGTGTGTGTGTGTGTGTGTGTGTGTGTGTGTGTGTGTGTGTGTGTGTGTGTGTGTGTGTGTGTGTGTGTGTGTGTGTGTGTGTGTGTGTGTGTGTGTGTGTGTGTGTGTGTGTGTGTGTGTGTGTGTGTGTGTGTGTGTGTGTGTGTGTGTGTGTGTGTGTGTGTGTGTTAACTAATAGATTAAATAGGCATTGAATCAAACGATTTTTGATATTATTGTTTAAGCTTATAGATGATGGCTGAATGATTTGATTTTCATATTAATGTTGAATATCTAATCTATTTGCTTATAATGTATTAATAAAAAATACATAAAAATTAAAATCAGAAAATGAATGTATATTTAAATGTATGCATGTTTTTGCATGTATGTTAAATGGTGACACTAAATAATGACAAATGCATCAAAGAGGACCTACAGCAACCACCTTATGAACACCGTCGACATGGAAATACAAATTCCAGAAGAAGAACAATGAAAGGAAAAAAAGATAGACATTATAAACAGAAACTGCGGAACATTTAAACAACAGTGAACTGAAATACATTGATACTGTAACTTTAAAGACGTCAACAGCCTTTGTTGCTATAAGATGTCGTTAAACTGTTGAATAATAATAACAATTGGTTGATTCTGATCAAATACGGTGATAAATCTCGCAGTCATTGTGTGACGTAAGATGTCGTTAAACACTCAACAAAAAACCACATGTAAAAGACATTTTAGACACCTTTAAATAGGATTCTACAAGCTAATAAATGCTCTGGTCAACCCACTACTCATCAATTTTTTTTCAATCTAGTTTACTTCAACCATCACAATTATTACTCTATTGCTAATGCTGCCACCATCACCTACAATCATTTATGAAGCTCCATTATATAATTACGAAGCTCCATTCGATGGCGCTGAGTAACCGAAGGACTCGAGTCTCAATGTCCCAATAAGTAACAACCTCATAAGCTGTAGTCTCAAATATTTTATGAGGATGGGCAAAAGTGTAAAAAAAATATTGCCACTGAAACGCAATTGTAAAGATTTTATACGTAAAAATAAAGTCTTAACAAAGCATGATTGCCGGTTTTGCACTTAAATTACCTTTAAGTAAAATTTTCAAAGCTATATATAAGTAAGTCAGTTTCTCACAATTAGGGATTCTGATCACATTATACCGTGATAAATCTCACAGTCAATATTTTAACGGCCTTGTGTGACGCTATAATGTTAGGCTTGAATTACAGCATTCTTTTTACCTAGATTTTAGCTATGGTTGTAACTATCCAGGACTATTGCAAGATAGGCCTCAATCGAAACATTAAAGCTGTGATTGATTGATTGATTGATTAATCACGATTAAGCTGTGCGATTAACGCGTTTAAGAAATTGCGATCAAAAAATTTGCCGCATTGATCGTTTAATAAAAGGTCGATAAAATCGTTTTTAACGGAAAGCTCATACTCATATGTAAAACTAGTTATACAGTTTTTGCAAATATTAGAAGAAAAGTATCGAATGTCATCGTAGCAATTCGTCGCTCAATTAATTATCTGCATGTGAACCAAAACCCGTTTATCACTAACGATGAGCCACCGAAATTGGCCGCATCATTGTCCACTAAAGCTGTATCAACAATCAACACACTACCTCGTCAGACTACATTGGTTGAACTCCATGGAGATGGCAAGACCAAAGGATCCGGGTTTCAAATAATAAGTTTAATGCTTAAAGAAGGACAAAAGATACGAAGTAGAACAAATAAACTTCTGCATACCTAATTGACTGAATAAATAATTAAGTTTGATAGTCAGAAAGTCAATTATTGTCTAATATTCACATTTATGCCTATTATAATACCAGTTTAAAGGTGGCTTACGCATTTCTTAGACAAGATCCTAATCAAGCTTTTTCTAGCTTTTTATCGATCGGATCAGACCTTTTTAAATTCAGAGTGACATCCCTGGTCGTTAAACACTGAATAAAAGTCTAGATGTAAAATCATTTTTTTTTGACACCTTGAAATAATTTTCTACGAAATATTAAATATTTACACAACCACCGCCTACACTACTGTTAAACCTGCCGTTATCATAGTATATTCATCTCTCCTGAAAGCTACCCTGGGGATGAAATAATCTATCATCCGGATGGACTATAATCGGTGTAGAGTGTAGACTATCCGGGGAATAATAAACCATTCTATTCATATTTTTTGGGAAAACTGCATATATTAAAAAAATTACGGAGTTATCAAAATTGAAAGTGACTCTTATAATTATTGCTTGAAGTGTCCCAAGCAATGTTCAGAGCATGGCAACTTGCATTTATTTAGTGATGATTCTAAGTGTTCTCGAGTGTTCCAATTCTTCTAAGTGCTCTACAACCAAAACAAAAAGAATTATCTAGTAGAAATAAACATACTAGTGTCATTGTTCAATCATTTATGAAGCTCCACTATATAATTACGAAGCATCACATGATGGCTCTGAGTAACTGAGTGAAGGACTTGAATCAAGGTCATTGCATAGTAACAACCTCAGAGAATCGAATCTGTTTTCGTCATGTTACAAAGCAGATGTTGTAACCAATAAATTATAGGCAACCATTTCCCACAATCAATAGAGACAACGGCGTAGAAAGCACACGAAATATATTGAGGACAAGCGGTGTGTGTTTCGGTAAAAAAAGACAGAATATTATTGTTAATAAAGAACTTACCAGTAGCAGCAAGTTTAGTTAGACGACGGTGACAATGATATTTGGACACCTTTAAATAATCTTTCTAATTGGAAATGGATCCAATCGGTTTATAAGTGCAAAACCCGACTTGACGCGGATTGTGACACTGATCACAATCTTGTCTTTCTGAAATTCAAACTCCGTTTCAGAAAAACTAAACCTCGTCAGCTCCCTTTTTTGGACTTGGACAAACTGCGAGACCCACAGGTAGAACATGACTATGCAGTCGAAGTTACCAACCGCTTCGCTGCTTTAAGCTGCGTCACAGAATCCAGTCCTCCCACTGACTTGTGGTCTCAGCTCAAAAATATCATCATAGAATCGGCGCAAAAGATTGTTCCCAAAGACTCTGAGAAGCGTAAAAACTGGATCTCGGATGACACTTTCGCGCTTATCAAGAGGAAGCGTGAAGCCAAAACGAAATCACCGGTGGAATATAAGACTTTGAGAGGAGAAGTGCAAAGAAGACTGAGGGAAGACAAACAAGCCGAACTTGATGCGCTCTGCTACGAACTGGAAGAAAATGCAAAGCGTGGAAACTGCAGACCGGTTTACAAGACAGTCAAAAATCTCACTAGACCGTTTCAGGCGCGTAAAATAGCTATCAAGGACGTCTCTGGAAAGAAGTTAGTTGATCCGGTGAAGGTTAATGAACGTTGGAAGGAATATTGTGAAGGACTTTACACAGGCAATGAAGACGAGATAACGTTCGAAATTACGGAAAGAGAACCGCCTCCACTGCGAGAAGAAATCAAACGCGCTTTGCTTAAAGCCTCTTTGCACAAAGCCTCGGGACCGGACGGAGTCGCCACCGAGCTTCTCAGATTTGGTGGTGATATGACTCTTACCATGCTACATAAGATTTGTACTGATGTATGGATATCGGGAGTCTGGCCCGACGATTGGACGCAATCAGTTTTTATCCCTTTACCGAAAAAGGGGGATCCGCTCTGTTGCGAGAACTACAGGACCAAAGCGCTAGTTTCGCACGCCAGCAAAATTCTCCTAAGGGTCATCCTGGAGCGCATTCAAACTAAACTTGACAATGAACTGGCTCCTGAGCAGGCCGGTTTCAGACCCAATCGAGGCACTCGCGATCAGATTACGAACCTCCGGATCATCATAGAAAAGGCAAATGAGAGAAGTCAGAATCTCTACTTTTGCTTCATAGATTTTACGAAAGCGTTCGACATGGTGCAACACGGTCAGCTGTGGTTGTCTATGCTGGACATGGGGTTTCCCCCACAACTTGTCCAACTATTGATGAACCTATACAAACAGCAACGAGCAGCGGTTAGGACAGATAATATCACCTCTAACTGGTTTCGCGTTAAGAAAGGCGTTCGGCAAGGTTGTAACATCTCGCCTTGCCTATTTAACATCATGGCGGAACATGTAATGCGCAAGGCGCTTGACGGGTTCAGAGGGGGCTTCAGAATTGGAGGTAGGACCATCAGTAATCTTAGATACGCGGATGACATACTCTTGATCGCTACATCACCAGAGGAACTCCAGGAGCTCGTCAATCGTGTCGAATCCGCTGCCAAGGAGTACGGTTTAAAGATAAATGTTTCAAAGACGAAGGTTATGACCAATACCGATAGGATCCTCAGGATTTTTGTCGCGGACAGTGAACTAAAACAAGTGGATAACTTCACATATCTAGGCAGCAAAATCTCAAGCGATGCAAAGTGCTCAGTCGATATTAAGTCCAGGCTGGCCATGGGTATGGCGGTCATGGTGAAGCTTACGAAGGTCTGGAAAAATAAGTCCATTAGTACTCAAACCAAGCTTCGTTTGATGAAATCCTTGGTCTGGTCAGTTGCAACCTATGGTTGCGAATCATGGGTGCTTAAAAAGGCGGAGGAAAAGCAGATACAGAGTTTCGAGAACAAATGTACCCGTAAGCTTTTGCGCATTTCTTGGACGCTCAAACTTACCACAGAGCAGGTTTATCGGCTTGCCGGAACTTCACCAGAGCTCTTGGGTTCCATCAAGGCTCGCAAACTCTCCTATTTCGGTCATATCATCAGGATTCCCCAGGATTGCGTGGAAAAAGCCATTATGCTGGGTCACGTGGAAGGTTGTCGACGCAAGGGTAGACCGCGTATTAGCTGGATTGACAACATTCTTGCTTGGTCCCGTCTTTCCGGATCCAATCTTCTCGCCGCTGCACGCGATAGGAGGCAGTGGAGAGCTGTAGTCCATGCATGCGACCAACCGTCGCGCAGCGACGTTGGTGATTGACATGACATGACATGACAAATAATACTCCACGAGCTATTAATTGCTTTGGTAAACTCACGATTCATCAATTTTTTCATCAAAATGAATGTCTTCAACCATCACAATTACTCTATTGCTAACTCCGCCACTAAGTCTTCTTTCCAGCACAAGTGACGACCATGACGGTTGTGATATTTTGTGCAAGGGATCAGTTTGTTTTTGTTAACGACTGTCGTGGCGAAAAACCAAATTTTTCGGTGTTTAATGGAGCTTGCGAACTAAATAAAATGTGTTCTAATGAAGAAGTTTGTGATTGGAATTACATAAATTTAGACAAACTTTTGGTCGTTTCTAAAATTATGAATGACGACTAAAAACCGTCGAAACGATGAGACTCATACCCCTTCTATATAGGTCCCAGGCTTCACTGCCGCATTTGTTAATCCCATTCTGAATTTAATTCTACAAAGACTTTATTTCCCACTATTATGTCCCAGGTTTTACTGACCAGGTATGTCACATTTGTCATTCTGTGCCTGTATTTGACTCTAAAAGTCACCTGGGTCGATACTCCATTTTGATAAGACACCAAGGCCAGCAACCTGTTGACAAACTACTGCCACTGAAACGTCATTGTAAAGATTTCAACCCCAAAATAAATCAAATAAAATCTGAACAAAGCACAATGGCCGCTTTGATCTTAAACACCTTATAAATAACTTCATATTGGTCTATATAAGTAAGTCAGCTTCATATAATTAGTAGATTATGAAATTCTAAATCAAAACTCGTTAACGTTGGAAAAGAACGAAAACAGTATAACATTATTTAGACACCGTTAAAATACTTCTCACATGCAGTTAAATATCTTTTTTGGACTGGGCTCATCAGATGTATCGTTTACAACCATCACTGTTCTTTACTGGTAATTCTGCCTCCACGATCTTCACCACTAATTTTATGAAGCGGCGCTATCCAATGACGAAACTCCACAGAATTTCCACATTATAAGGTCACCGTTCTAACCAATATGATGATGACGATGACGACGACGTGGGGGAGCTTGAATTACTTGCACAGCATTCTTTTTACCTAGATTATGGCTCTGGCTGTATTTACAGGGTAGGCGTTAATCAGCCATTCCAGTTAGTTTTGGTTAACGACTGTCGTGGCGAAAAACCAATTAATCCCACGATAATGGGAGCTTGCGAACTAAATAAAAATGTGTTCTGATGAAGAGTTTTCTGATTGGTGTGATATAAATGTAGACGAACTTTTGGTCAATAATAAAATTATGGATGACGACTAAAAACCGTCGATACGATGCGACTCTGTTCGAAATAACCCTGCTGATTACCCGGATAGACGTCACATACATCGCCCGTGACGCATCAGAATATTACGATCTGTGATTGGCTGAGAGGTTTTGACTTCATATCACTTCGATAGGTCACTACGTCCAAGGTTTTACTAAACAGGTCAATCACATTTGTCACTCTGGTCCTGTATTTGAATTTTTGCATGCTAAAAGTGCACCACTAAAAATTTAATTCTACAACAAAATTTTGGGGACGGGCTAAACATGCCCATCCCAGATCATTACCCTATTTTGTTTAGGCACCTTCGGCATCCAACCCGCAACCTGCTAAAATAATTATATTGTCCTTGAAACGTCGCGGTAAAGATTTCACACACCAAAAATTCTGAAATAAGCATAAAAATTATACGCTTTGGACTTTGATTACTTAGTACACCTTTAAATAAAATTTTCAACCGTTTATATAAATTAGTCAGTTTCGAACAATCGGTGAATCAGGTTTCGACTATGAAAATATTAAATCGGTTATGAACCACGATTAACCCGTGCAACTAACGCGTTAAAAATATTGTGTTTAATTTTTTTTACCGTAGTAATCTTTCATTGGGTCTAATTAAAATTGATTAAAAGGTAGATAAAATCGTTTTAAACGGAATGCCCATAGGCCTACTTAAAACTAGTGATAATTTTGTGAGAATATTCGAAAAACAAAATAAATCGAATGCCATCGTACAAATTCGTCGCTCAATTATCGCCTGCATGCGAACCAAAACCTGTTTCTCTTCATCTGCGGAGGGGGTACGATTAACACGGGTGATGCTCTATTTTGTGACACCATCACTGTCACCACCAATCATTTATGAAGCTCCACTATATTATTACGAAGTATCACGTGATAGAGCTGAGTAATTGAGTGAAGGACTTGAATGACAAGGTCATTACATAGTAACAACTTCATAGAATCGAATCTGTGTTCGATGCACTGAGTAAAAGAACAGGTGTAAAAACATTATTTAGACACCTTTATATAATTACCCACCAGGTTTTAAATATTTGCGTGACTCGAGGTTCATCAACATTTTCATTAGATATTGTGTTCGCTATGTTACAAGGCAGATACTGTAACCAATTATAATAGGCAACCATTTCCCATAATCAATAGAGACAACGGCGTAGAAAGCACACGAAAGATACCGAGGACAAGCGGCGTGTGTTTCGCTCGAAAAGGACATAATATTGTTAATAAAGATCTTACCGAGTGGCAGCAAATTTAGTATTGATGTCAGTTTAACAATGACGACGACGACGACGATGACGATGATATTTGGACACCTTTAAATAATTATTCACAAGCTGATAAATACTTCCGTCGCTCATCAAGGTCATTTATAAAATAGTTCAGTAAATGTAGTACTACAAACATCATATATACTGCTAAACGCCACAGCCACTAATCATTAATGAAGCTCCATTTTGTAATTACGAAGCTCCACTCGATGGCGCTGAATAACAGAAGGACTCGAGTGTCAAGGTACAAAGCACAATAACCACCTCAGAGGATCGAACCCAAGATATCCATGTTACAAGGCAGTTACAATGGGAAATTATATATACCACCATCAATGGAGGCAACCTACTATAAGGCACACAACTGTTTAGATACTGCCCTGTATCAGATCTTTTTCTATACAGCTTCCTTTTTCCTAATTATATGACCATAATGTTATATCCCATCTTCCTCTCTTTTATATTTGATAATAGAATGATTCTGTCAATTCTAGATTTTTCGTTCGTCTGTTCTTTTTCTGTCCTTGCTACACGTAGTAAATAAATCTTACAGTCGATATTATCGTCCTTGTGTGCGACATGAAGTCGTTAAACACTCAACAAAAAGCCAAATGTACCGTTCATTATTTAGACACCTTTAAATATTACTCCACAATATTTTAAATGCATTGGTCGACTCGCCACCTATAATTTTTATGTCATTAAAGTTAAATTCAACCATCGCAATTACTCTATTGCTAATGCTGCCACCGTAATTGTGTCCCCATCATAACTAATCATTTATGAAGCTCCATTATCTAACTGATGGCGCTGAGTAACCGAAGGACTTGGGTCTCAAGGTTCAAATGCACAGTAACCACATCGGAGGATCGAACCCAATATCTCAATGTTACAAGGCAGATGGTGTAAACAATGGGCAACAACCATATACCACAATCATTGGGAGCTTCGTGAGTGATTAGCGGTGGCGCATGGAATATTATTATTATCGGTAGAGCTGAGTTCGATTCCCAAAGCTTTCGTACGTTAAGCGTGCTTTGTCGGCTGCTATTAGCGCCTATAATAAATATAATTTAATTGCAGGCTGTCTGTTCTGTTAGTTGCTAAGATTTACGTATTCTGTGTTCTTGTGAATTGTTTCAACCTCGTATTTGCACACTGTAACGATTTGCGGTCTGTCAACTAGTTTGTTCAATTAAAGCAGATTAGAAGAAATATATAATTATAAGAAGGTTCGAATTTGTAACAGATTTTGTCAAACACTCAATAAAAGAGCACACGGAAAGATAAAATTGGACACCTTTAAAACAATGTCATCCAAGATTTTAAATACTTTCAACAGCTCACGGTTCATCAATTTTTTTGGGTTGGGTCTTCAACAACCATAACAGACTATATTATTAGTCTTAGTCTAATGCTAACGCTGCTACCACTGTGACATCATCACTAATCATTTATTAAGCTCCACTATAAAATATTACGAAGCTCCACTCGATAGCACAGAACAACTGAGTAAAAGGACTAGAATCTCACGGTCCTAATACACAGCAACCATCCAAGAGGATCTAGCCAACTAACCATAATTATATCCCTCATTAAATAGATACAACACACACAAACACACACACACACACACACACACCTCTTCAGCGAATCCGTACCCGACGACCAGAAGTAACGTTTTATTCAATAAAGTATGTGCGAAAATGTTTCGCTATTAGTAATATTGGTTGTAGTTTCATAGCTCGCTGATTTTGCGTTTTTTTTTCAATTATTTCAAATGTGAGTTCACCGAATATAATGACTTGTGGAATATTATTTAGAGGTGTCTAAATTATGTTCTTTACATTTGGTTTTTGTTGAGTGTTTAACTGCGAGATTGAACCTAGTACATTTGTATTATGATTCACCGATTATGGTAGGATCCAAGGCCGTCCATATAGGAGGCGAGGATTACCGTTAGGTCTAAAATAATCAACAAGTTGGATGAAAAAATGTTTCAGTAATAACTCCAGAAAGTCGACTTAGCTCTATTATCTCTGACTAGAGAGCGTGAAGGGGCGCTATAACAAGTGCACATACAAACAAGCAAACAAACAAACAAACAAATTCTCAATCTAGGCGTTTTTATCGATCGGACCAGACCCTCTTTAAAGTTCAGAGTGGCATCCCTGGTCGTTAAAAAGTGAATAAAAGAACAGATGTAAAAAAATATTTAAACACCTTTATATAATATTACACCGGATACTAAATACTTCCGTCGACTCACGGCTCACCAATAATTTTGAATGATTGTCGTCGTTACATTATCTTGACCACAACCATCACTGTTAGCCTATAGGCACTAACAGTCCTACACTACTGTAAATTCTGTGGTTGTCAAGGAATATTCTAACCCCCCTAAAACTATCCTGGGGTGATGAAATAATCTTTCATCCGGATCGACTGTACCGGTATAGACTATCCGGGGGGCTTATTTCCAAAATGTACATGGCATATGCAACCGCAGGATTTTCAGCAAATTACTTGTCATGATAGGGGAATACAATGTGGAAGAGTCGAATACCATAGGGGGGGTGGGGGGAGAAAGTAGTTGATGTTAGCAGTTATTGGTGAAGCTGTAGGCTATTAGCTTCACCAACAACTGCTAAAGAACCAACGCAAAAATTTTAAGAATCTAATGACGACACTAACCCTGAAACTATCCCTAACCGACCCTCACGACGCGAAACCTTACCCTATACGCGAACGACACCTAGGTCTCTATGTTATAGCCATGCTTACATGTACATTTGTAAGAAAGTGTAAACGTTTTACATTGCAATTCGTCTAAAATCGTCAGAGCGTGCCGACACACACGTGTTGTTGATAGCTTAAAAAGGGATGGTCAAAAGTTGTACTCGACAACCTCCTCCCCCTACGGTCTTCGCCTCGTCCACATTGTATTCCCCTATGTGATTGGCTGGTTGCAGCTGGCATGTACATTTGGAAATAAGCATCCGGGGAATTAAACCATTCTATCCCTATTTTTGAAAAATGCGTTTATTTGAAGAAAAAATTATCAAAATTTTTTTTATCAAAATTTAAAGTGACTATAATAATTATTGTTTTAAGTGTCCCAATTAATGCTCAGAGTATTTCAGCTCTAAGTGTTCTTAAGTGTTCTGTATGTTCTATATTATGCTCTACAACCAAAGCAAAAAGAATTATCTAGTAGGAATAGACATACCTTTTAGTATTATCGTTCAAAACAAAACACATGGAAGTTAATTTGCAAAAATAAATACACGCGGAAGTGCCTTTAAAACTTCTCTTCATCTGGGAAAGTGGCACGAATAACACGAGTGGTACTCTATTTCGTGACACCGTCACTGTCACCATTGATCATTTATAAAGCTCCACTATACAATTACGAAACATCACTTGATAGAGCAGAGTAATATTATTGAGTGAAAGACTTTAATCTCAAAGTCAGTATAATATAGTAACAACTTCTGAGAATCGAATCTGTGTTCGCCATGTTACAAGACAGATGCTGTAACCAATAAATTATAGGCAACCATTTCCCATAATCAATAGATACAACGGCGTAGAAAGCACATGAAAGATACCGAGGACAGGCGCCGTGTGTAATTCGTTCAAAAACGTCATATTAATTATTGTTAATAAAGAACTTCCCCAGTAGCAGCAAGTTTAGTTAGACGACGATGACAAGGATATTTGGACACCTTTAAATAATCATTCACTTGCTATTAAATGCTTTTCAAACTGCCTGCTAATCAATGGTGTTATAAGTGTAGAACTGAAACCATCACGATCAATTATCATACTGGTAACCCACCACCGCCACCCGTGACGCATCATAAGATTACGATCTGTGATTGGCTGAGAGGTTTCGGCTTTACATATCCCTTCGATATTCCAATGTTGTTCCCAGGTTTTACTACGCAGGTCAACCACATTAATTTTGTCATTTCACTCTTTGTATGCTAAAAATGCACCATTACCGATTTAATTCTACCAAGATTTTCTGGGGATGGACTAAACCTGTCCATCCCGGATGGCCACCCTATTTTGTTTAGGTCCCTTCGGCACCCCGGTCCTGATAAAAATATATTGCCTTTGAAACGCCACGGAAAAGATTTCACCCCGCAAAAAAATAATTTCTGACATATGCATATTAATAGCCGCTTTTGCACTTATAACACCTTTAAGTACAATTTTCAACAGTATTTATAAGTAAGTCAGCTTCACACAATTGGTGGATTAAATACACTTACAAAAAATCTCATGGTCAATGTTAACGGCCTAGTGTACCGCTGCAAGATGTCGTTAAACACTCAACAACAACAAACAAGATGTAAAAGGCATCATTTAGACACCTTTAAATAATACTCCATAAGCCAATAAATGCTTTGGTCTACTTACCACAGATCAATTTTTTTTCATTCTACATGTAGTTGACTTCAACCTTAATTAGCTATAATTGCTAAATTATAAATGCAGCCACCATCATTAATAATCATTTATGAAGTTCCATTATATACATGTAATTACAAAGCTCAACTCAAGGTCCCAATACAAAAGAAGATTGAACCCAAGATCTCAATGTTACAAAGCAGATGGTGTTAACAATTATAGGCGACCATGTCCGCAATCAATAGAGGCAACACCCTAGAAGACGCACACACGCGCGCGCGCTCACACAAACACATGCCTTTTTACAATTCAAGGTGAAACACATCCACGCACTCACTGTGAATTTCAATATCACCAATGACACTGGCTTCCGTATTGGAAGTACCCTGTCAACTGGAGAGCTAGAATGGATGGAAACACGCCACTATAGAAGACAAGCGCAATTCCTACTCGAAAAGGACACAGGGTTAAAGGTCTCTCTGTAGTTGTAGGTCTAGTAAGTTTAGTACTAATTAATGTCAGATGATGACAACGACGACGAATGTGACGATGATAAAATGAGGATGATGATGATGATAACGACGACGATGACGATGACGACGACGACGATGACGACGACTATCGCGACAACGATGACGATGGCGACTATATATGACGACGACGACGACGTCGATGCGTATTTTAATGCTAAACTTAATAGGTTTATGCGTAAAACAGAAAAAGAGCCAACTCAGAGATAGTTATACACTGGCTGAGTTCGATTCCCAAAGCTCTCGATCGTATGTCAAGCGTGCTTTGTCGGCTGCTATTAGCGCCTATAATAAATATAATTTAATTGCAGGCTGTATGTTCTGTTAGTTGCTAAGATTTATGTATTTTGTGTTCTTATGAATTGTTTCAGCCTCGTATTTGCACACTCAAAAGGATTGCGGTCTGTCAACCAGATTGTTCAATTAAAGCAAATTATAAAAGCAAATTATAATTATACGAAGGTGCGAACAAATTTGAAACAGACTTTGTCAAACACTCAATAAAAGAACACGCGAAAAGACAAAAATTAGACACCTTTAAAACAATGTTTCCAAGATTTTAAATACTTACGACATCTCACGTTTTATCAATTGCTGTCTTGTTGGCGACTACTACAACCATAATAGCCTAATAATTATTAGTTAAAATTATGAGGAATTAATAATTAATAATTATATTAATATATAATATTAGTCTTAGTCTACTGCTAATGCTGGTAGCCACCAAAATCTATAATATGACTGTATAATAACGAAGCTCCACTCGATGTCACAGAACAAACTCCGATGCAGTGCCCGCTCTGCATTCGGGAGCGCCTCTGAGTAGAGAGCTTGAGGGGGCGCTATACAAACAAACAAACAAACGAACATAAAAGGCTAGAAAAGCCAGCGATGACTAAATAAAGGTCGTAAAAAATTTTGACAATTAAAAAAAGGTCGTCAGAAAAGTTCGCCCCGCCCCCTCACAAAGTCGGCTGCAGCGTGTACTAACCTCAAAATTCACGGTCGAGAAAGCCTTCCCTCCCAAAAATAAATCGGCTACGACCTTGAATCCAGTCCCTCCCGGCTTGCCACCTAATTCTGCTAAGGTCCTTTCGGCACACTGGCCAGCAACCTGCTGGAAAAATTATATTGCCACTGGAATTGAAAATGCAGAGATTTCACCTTCAGATATGAAGTCTGAAACTAAGCATAATAGCCGCGTTTGGATTTAAAGCACCTTTAAATCACTTCTTCATCTGTATATATATAAATGTCAGCTTCGTACAGTTGATGAATCTTGTATATGAACGTTCCTGGGCTAAATCTCGCAGTCGCTATGAACGCTTTGATTGCCGCAAGATGTCGTTAAACACTCAATGAAAGAACAAAATAAATGTACCGACATTATTATTAGACACCTTTAAATAATTTTCCACGTGCTATTAAATGCTTCCTTCAATGATGGCCAGTTTGGTATACCCGAAGAGTGCGTGTTAGTTTTCAAAACAATAATTTATATTTGCCAACGACGGCACTGAAATAGAAAGCAGCGGCATATCGCTTGCATCACACAATGCAAAGCGGTAAGTAAGTAAGTAAGTAAGTAAGTAAGTAAGTAAGTAAGTAAGTAAGTAAGTAAGTAAGTAAGTAAGTAAGTAAGTAAGTAAGTAACTAAGTAAGTAAGTAAGTAAGTAAGTAAGTAAGTAAGTAAGTAACTAATCAATCGAAGCGCTTTATATCACCCTTTGCTTCGATTTATTTATCTATTAAGTACGTACTTACTTACTGACCGCCATATTGTTTTGAAAACGGGCACGTAGTCTTCAGGATTACCGCCCTGTTAACATCTTTAATGCCGCAGCCATCGCTACGACTGCTAATTAACTATACCTATAAAATAGAAAAGTGTGATTTTATGTATACGCTGAACGTGTACCATAAAAGAACGTTAATTACGCAAAGATTTTCAGGGGACGGGCTAATCCAACTTTTTTCGGATCGTTACCACATTTTGCTTAGGCTCCATCGGCACCCCGGGCCGCAACCTCTAAATTATTGAAATTGAAACGCCGCTGTAAAGATTTCACACGCAAAAATCAAATCTGAATTAATTAAGCAGGGCTTAAAACACCTTTAAATAAAAATTTCAACTGAGTATATATATGAGTCAGTTATATATAAAACTAGTGAGAAACGTTTAAAAGGTGCATGAGAAAAACCACTCGACCTATATCCTATACATGGCATCAGCCAACAATCACTGAAAGTAATTTCAAATGGAATCTGGTGAATAAAAATAGTAGGCCTAGTTGCAATAAAAAAGGTGTCGAATCAGCTGCAGTTACTGTAGCCGTCGTGTACATGTAAGTGTTGCTGTTCCAGTTATCGCTGAATATGTATGCGTGTGTGCACTTGTTTCTATGGGACGGGGCCGACGGGCTAATCCAACCTTTTCCGGATCGTTACCACATTATTTTTGCTTAGGCTCCATCGGTACCCTGGACCGCAACGTATAAATTATTGAAATTGAAACGCCGCTGTAATGATTTCAGACGCAAAAATCAAATCTGAATTAAGCTTAAGTTTAAACACCTCTAAATCAAAATGTCAACGCTGTATATAAATAAATCACCGTTCCACAATCTGTGGATTATCTCCAATTGTGACTTACTTTGTTGCTGTCGTTCTTTCTCGATGCGTCGTTTACAATTATAATCCTTTCCAGCGTTGCCACTCTATAAACGAAAAAGAAAAACCAAGTTGGAGGGGTGAAAAAAACCCAAGAAAACCCAAGTTCAGCTGATCGGGGAAAAAGTGACTTGTTTGGCGCACAAAAACCTATCTTTTGGTAATCTGGCCCAAAAAACTACACAATTTATCGACTGAAAATTCTGACGACCTGTTCTTGGTCATTCGCTCGTCACAAAACATGATTTTGTAAAACAAAGTTTCATAAATATATGCAAAAATGTCAAAAATGTGTAGAAAAGGGTGAAAAAACCAAGTCAAAAGCCCAAGTTATTCCCGAAAAAAACTTTTTTCCAAGTTCGGATCGAAAAACCCAAGATCTTGTGAAAAAACGCGGTACTTGTCGGTTAATTCACCGCCACAGGTTTCGTCTGTCTACCTTGTCGGTTAGTTCACCGCCAAAGTTTGCCGTATATCTACGCACTACTACACTAGCTTTAGTGACGTAATGTACACACTAAACGCGAAGTATGTCATATGGTAAGCTTAAGCTTACTTCGGCTTGTCCACTGGGTGGATAGTTTAAGCTATGGTTTGTGGTAAGCTAGACAGCTTACTTGGGAAGTAAGCTCTCTACCTTACCATAAGGTAAGGTCAAGGTTACTTCGGGTTTGTCCAACAGGTGGATAGTTAAGGTAACCATGTGGTAAGTTGCAGAGCTTACTTCAGGTGGATAGTTAAGGTAACCATGTGGTAAGTTGCAGAGCTTACTTCAGGTGGATAGTTAAGGTAACCATGTGGTAAGTTGCAGAGCTTACTTCAGGTGGATAGTTAAGGTAACCATGTGGTAAGTTGCAGAGCTTACTTCAGGTGGATAGTTAAGGTAACCATGTGGTAAGTTGCAGAGCTTACTTCAGGTGGATAGTTAAGGTAACCATGTGGTAAGTTGCAGAGCTTACTTCAGGTGGATAGTTAAGGTAACCATGTGGTAAGTTGCAGAGCTTACTTCAGGTGGATAGTTAAGGTAACCATGTGGTAAGTTGCAGAGCTTACTTCAGGTGGATAGTTAAGGTAACCATGTGGTAAGTTGCAGAGCTTACTTCAGGTGGATAGTTAAGGTAACCATGTGGTAAGTTACAGAACTTACTTCAGGTGGATAGTTAAGGTAACCATGTGGTAAGTTGCAGAGCTTACTTCAGAGTATGCTGCTAATAGGTTTCTATATTGAAAGGTATCTAACTTTACAGTCAGGTGCCGAGCTTTCTATATGGACACATTGCACAGGTAATGATACTTGATAGGCTAAAGAAAGCTTAGGTATCTATATTGAAAGGTATCTAACTTTACAAAGTCAGGTGATACTTTGTATATGGAAAGATAATGGAACCTTCAGTGCTACTTCTATACAATGAACCTTGATATTTTCATCAGAAGTAGTAATTAAAGTGAACTATTCAATACCGTAATAAACTAGAACAGAAAAAACTCCAATGAAAATTTTTATTAATGCAATCGTCAGCATTATAATTTGTTAAAGCCAATGAGTTTATTATATTTGAACTCATGTGAACATTACCAATCATCAAACAAACAATCATCAAAACAATAATCAAAGCCCTAAAGGAGCAATAGCTCAAACAAGGACGAACCCTGATATCCAACTGCTTACATATGAAGGTCACAATTCCTGAGATTAAAGCGTACAAATTATTAGATTAAACAATGAATGAGAGCATATTAGAAAAACAAATTCTGAAGTTTGGTATCAGTCCTAAAATCTAACGGAAACTTCAAGTAAGAGGATACAATAAAGAACCATAATAGTAAACGTTATTACTCAATATGATATGAGTAAAAACATTAATTTGAACTTCAACAATGTTATTACATAATAGCATTTTATACTAGAATCATCATGAAACCGGTACTGATGCTAGTAATAGTAATAGTAAAGATCTTATAATAACAATTACAGAGATAATTAGTAATCATAATACTAATAACAATGATACTAGCAAAATCTTCAGCATTTTTCAAGTCATACTATTAGCAATAGTAATAACACAATAACATGCTAAAAGTCACCTTTTAGCAAAATATCCGAACAGTCAAGAATATAATTATTTATCAACAGTGGATTAAGTTGAACTTAATTAGTTTTTGGTGCACAATTAGTAAATCTGCGACAACTTCCATGAATAATATAGAAGCAATGTTCAACAAATTGGATACTTTTGGAATAAGATCAAGAAATGAAAAATTAACGTTTAGTCTTCCAATGTGTTCAGTGATCAGTAAAAGATAATTAATTCAAAATTATAGTCATGTTCTAGCAAGGTCTACATTTAAATTGTATGGTCCACATTTCAACCACAACCATACTATTTATTGAAACCAAAAGTAAAACAGTGTAAGAGAAGTAATAGGTCACAAAAATCTTAAAAGGACCTAAGCCCTGCTAACAAGGATCATCAGCAAAGTATGCAAGAATATGGGTGGTAGTCATTGTGATTTTAAAATAATAAATCTGCAGATGTTATACAAATACCATATTAAATTTTTCACGAGAAACGACATCATCCACCAAGTCTGGTCTGTCATATCACGGCCAGGAAATTAACAAGGGGACTGATATTTTTCCTCTGATCAGTTTTTTCCTGCTCTTTCAAAATATGCAAGTATCTCTGGGTGGTAGCCCTTATGGTTTTTAGCTTACTAATGGCATGATTTGACTCAATTATAAACTCACAAATGCAGAAAACTCCCAGTTGAAATTAAAATATTGCACGAACAAGAAGAGACATCATCACATTGCTCCATGACCTATCAAACATGATGATTTTTTACCGTGAAAATTGTCTTCAGAATACAATTTTTCAATTTTAGAAGGCCATATGGTATTAGGTATGCATCAGAAATGTAAACTTTTTGCATATTTGTGCAGAGCAAGTACACCAGTAACATTAGCTGTTAAAACATTCTTCAATACAAACTCAGCTTGGCCATACTGTGGCTGCAAAGTATAATCACCATACAATCACATGTTTCCCCCCCCCCATCTTCAGTTGGGTCCCAACATCAGACTTTTCAACACGGAACTTTCATTTCTTCAGCATGTCATTTAAATCACAAAGACTAAACATTCTGAAAATGTCATAAAATTATCTGCTATATCAATGAAGTTATGAGCATCTGAACGTTGCTACAAATTTAGACGTGACTTTCAAAACGTCGAAAACGAGGTCAACACAGACGTCTTTAAAATTTAATAGATCTTTAAAACTACTTAAGATATTGATTTTAAATTTGGATCAGTTTCCTCTAATACCATAGTACACATTCTGTAAAATCTTCATTGAAATCAGAGATGGTCGAACTGGAGCCATTTGTTTCATTGACACAGAATGACCAAAATATGGATCCCAAAAATCTGAGTACATGCACTTCATATTTGTTACTCAATAGCAATCATTACAACAGGTAGTCCAAAAACAAACGAGTAAGTCATTATAGAGATTATCAATTGCATTAAACCTAAAGACTGGATAGCATACATGTTATAAACCATTCTTATGAATGAAATAAGAAAAGCAGCAACCTTCATATTGTTCCAAATAGGACTTTAATCATAATTTATATCAATATTTTTGAACTTCTCAATCTATGATCACCATAAAAGTTAAAATGCTGCCACATCTCTAATCAAGTTCCATGTTGATGCTAGATAATAATAATTTTGTTTACTAAAACAAACCGGTTGACAGACTGCAACCAGTACAGTGTACAATTATAGTTATGCAGATGAAACAATTCACATGAATAAATCACAAATCTTAACTAGCCTACTAACAGAACAGACGGCAATGATATGACGAAGATAATGATGACGACGGCGAGTAGGACCACAGGTTAGATGGAAAAACACATATAAAATGACAAAAAAAAAACAAATACAAGGTCGCAGCTAACAATGACACCCATCCCACGGCGATCCTGGTCCACCCAAGCAAAGTCAGGTAAAAGGGCAGCCAGAAACAAACACGAGTCACCAGCAACGAACTTCGATGCAAGAGTACAGCCATGAGTCTCTCATTCCATTTTGAGCTTAGGATCGAATTTGAAAGTCCCCGAGGACCGAGAGCAAGAAACATCAACGGGCAGACCTATTGCGACTTGCGTAGCACTGCTTTGGTGCAGTCCTCGCTAGATGGCAGTAGGTGCAATGTATATTGATGCAGAATTTTTGGGGAATTATGCAGATTTGCTTTCGATCAGGCCTGTCATTTTGCTACGGATCGATGAATGCAGGAACATCTGAAAACATAAACCCAAAATTTTATGAACATTGTCACAGCAAGATTTTTTTTTATTATAATGCAAACATTAGACCTCACACATACTCAAGTGGCAACTCATTTCGAGGGTGCTTGACAAAAGTGACACTAACTCATGCTAAAATTACCCAACAATTTTTACTTCTCAGAGTTCTTCACAGTATATATATATAGACTGAAGTCATTTATAGAATCACACAGAAGCAACAAAATATGTATGCATTGACAACACAATTACAGAAGTTTTCTGCAGTGCAGGGTGCGACAAAAAGATAGGTTTTTTGTCAATATCTTGGCCAAAAGAAAGAATTTCCAAATGAAATTTTACAGTCTTAAAGACAATCCATATTTACACATGATGGCCTTATATTAAGAGTTAAATATAAGGACATAGTGGAATGCATAACTAATTCGGCAAATAGTAAAAAGAAAATTTAAACCTCTTCCTTATTGGAATGATAAATGTGGTGAAGCAGTTTATAAAAGAAATAAAAGTGGAAATAAAATGAAGAAAACTAAGGAACTAAACAATTACTTGGATTATAAAAAGCAGGAAGCAATACTACAGAAAACGCTTAAAATATTTCTATCTGAAAAGGACGGTTCATCGAAAATTAAACTAGTCACAGCATAATAATAGTTCACATCTATGGCAGAAATTTTACATGTAAAGAAGTGCTTGCACATCTAATTCAGTTCAAGACAAGGAACACATAAGCTTCCAAGGTAAACAAATTTGATCTTCACCTTCAAAAGACGAGCTTTTAGAGTTGGCACAATTTCATCCATACAGAAACAACCAGATGTCAGTATCTCCAGCAGCTCCTACATCAAAACCAATTGAGAATATGTAAAACACAAGAGTGAAATCATCATAATATATATGCAAAATAACATGTAGCTGACCAAACTTAGACTTGGCTGTAAATTTGCTATTTTGTATACTCACCTAAGATAATTAAAATGAACAATAAAAGTTTATTAAATAAACATGTTAAAAAATGTGGGATGTCCTGCATTGCCTCCCTACCTCGTAGTGAATTATATAGCGGGTCTCTGCTTTGTTGTGGCAGTAACACGAAGCTGCTATTACCAGCTTTGCGAGTTGCGTATTGTCTTGCAGTCCCTATCTCATGATGCCGCTGTGGTCCTTGTCCACGCCTTTGTAACAAGCAGAATTGATCATTGCTGCTCAGTTCATGCTGGCCACTCATCAAGCTTAATAGGGCGTCTAGAACGGGTCATGCGCTCTGCAGCTCAATTTATTGGTCATATTCCAAAATTTGGCCCGATCTCTGCTTACATGCGTGATGTTTTGCACTGGCTTCCAGTCTCGCAGCGCATCTCCTACAGAACGCGGCAATTGTCTGGCGGTGCCTCATTGGTAGTGCCCCATCCTACTTATCTGATCTATGTCTCTGACATAGCCTCCCATCGAGATTTACGCTCTTCGGCCAATGGGGAGCTGCTGGTCCCTCGAATCCGCTCTGCAACCAGACAGCGTCGAGTCTTCTCGGTTGTTGGCCCGTCCACATGGAATGGGCTCCCACATGCACTAGGTTTGCTACCTCGGAATAATTTGCGTGCTTTCTACCGGTTGCTTAAGACATTTATCTTAGCAGTGGCTGGGTCGGGAGCGCCTCTGAGTAGGCTTCTTGAAGGGGCGCTATATAAGTTTTTGGAACGAATGAATGAGTGAACACTTGGGTGCTGTTCCTGTATATTTGCAAGACTTATGCCACCCCACTTCGGTTGTTAACCGGCATCGTGCTCTGCAATCCTCCACTCAGGGTGAAATCCTCGTTCCCCTAGCACAAACTGTTCTTAGACAGCATCGTTCTTTCTCTGTTATTGCCCGCATGATATGGAATCGGCTCCCACTTAGGTCAATCAATCAATCAGAATTTGTAAAGCGCTACTTCAAGGTATCTACTCAGAGGCCCTCCCGGCCGAAATCAAACGAAAAGAGAACAGTGTTCAATAGTTTGTGAGAGTGAGAACAGCTTGGGAGGTGTCGAATAGTCAAGAGAAGCCCATTCAAGGTTGTTTGACCAACCACAGAGAGCGAACGCCTCTGCGCTGTTGCAGAGCAAATGAAAGGAACCATGACAGCAGA
This sequence comes from Lumbricus rubellus, assembly GCA_945859605.1. Classification (NCBI taxonomy): domain Eukaryota; kingdom Metazoa; phylum Annelida; class Clitellata; order Crassiclitellata; family Lumbricidae; genus Lumbricus; species Lumbricus rubellus. The sequence goes on from OX243821.1 coordinate 2,062,500, forward strand.
AATTATTATTGCAAAAATAATAATAGCAAGGACAGCGAATGTTAAATTGTCAAAATTAATATGGTCTCTATGTTAAAGTTTTAAACAGTTATGAATAATCTACCCAAACATGTCATCGAAAGAGCTGAATAATGACACCAAGAACACAAGTGTGCCAAATTCCAAGTAAATCTGAGTCTGTCATGTCAATCATCGTTGCAAATTAGATTGATTTGACAGTTACGCATCAGTCTTTTTATATGTATGCACAATGCATAAGCTATTTATGGGTTAGCTTAAAAAGCAAAGAATGATAATTAATGTTCTACTTGCCTCACTATATGCCAGTGGGACTTTTCCAAAGATAAAACCTAAAAAATTACAAGCATACATCCATTAACGTTTCTATAAGCAACAAAGTGTTTGCAGAGCTCAGTTCATTGAATATTTTGATTTAAATTTTCTTTTTAGGGATTCTCAACTGAGACCGTTTTACATCAGATGTTTAGTGCACCATCGGTTAATGGGTTATATAGAAACACACCAGTTTAATAGACACTCCTAATAGAAATACAGTCATGGCCAAACGTTTGCGACCAGCATATTTTAATGAATGAATTCACTGAAAAACAAGCAACTTTTGAAAATACAGATTATTTAGTGCCTATTCAATGTATAAAGTGCTCACACACCACTGGGAAGAAAATTAATATTTATAATTGAATATTTTATCATAAATCATTGTGTTTTTTGCAAAAGTATTCATTTTGGCCAATTTCCTTTGTAACTTGAATAAATCAGATCTATTCATTCATTTATTCGTTATTAGAATCTATATAGCGCCACTTCAAGAAACTACTCAGAGGCGCTCCCAGCCCAGCCACGGCTAAAGAAAAAAGATTTAAGGGACTTAAGAAATAAAGATTGACTGGTCAGGTGGAGAAGATGGAGGTTAGGGGGGAGGGATTCCAGATTGACGGCCCTACAACCGAGAAAGATCCGTGCTGTCTGGTAGCTAAGCGAGCCCGTGGAACAAGCTGTTGTCCCTTTGTAATTGTAATTGTAATCGAACATTTATATAGCGCCGCTCACAGATTCAGTAGCGCTCCCGACCCTAGTTAGCCCTGCCGCTAACAAATAGCATAGTCTTCAGGCGTTTCGGGCCCTTCGCAGCAGAGCGAAGGGCCCGACGTGCTTCAATGTCAGAGACTGGGCGACAGTGAACGCGCAGCTAAGATGGGGCACAACCAAGGATACAGCGAGAGACAAGGGCAGCAATTCGGTAAGATTGACACTGACACAATGATAAGGCTCAAATTAAACAAAATTTATTTCCATTGTTTTTACTGTCTGTTAGCCATTTAATGTCATGACAATAAAAAAAACTCTTGAGGTTCAGGATTTGCAGTGACCTCTGTTCTGATGGCAGTCTGAATGATCTACGGCATCGATTGGGTCAGTTTTTGGCAGAACTCATGTGTTATTTCCAGCACCAACATCAGCATTTATCCAGTTGATCTTGAAAGTGAGTCTCAAGAGTGGCATTTATGAGCACATTCTCAATAATATTCAAGTCTGTAACTGCAACCATGTCGTGGCTACACCAATGGAATGCGCTTCTGATTCAACCAAGTTTTGGCAGCCTTTATGTCAATACAAGGTGCCCCCATATTGTTGAACGCAGCTGATGCAATGGCTGGTGGTTAAATTTTGCTGTTTCTCTTTTGAAATGTTAAGAAATACGCTTCCGTTTATCCTGTCGAGAGTTCTCTGGCATTATCCAGAATCCATTCTTACTAGCAACCAACACTGCTCCCCATACCATGACCTTTTGGAACCTGCTTCACCATCGATATGACATGCTAGGGATTATGCCTTTGATTACGTGGTCTCATATGCCTGCAGGAATTGTAGAAATAATAGGATTGTGTGAATAACTGAATATGCTTTCAGCCGAATACATCAAATACTTTCAACAGGATGCGGCACCATGTCATGGCAAAAAGACCGCCAAACCCAAGCAAAAGGGCATGGATCCCTGGAACTATGGCCTGGTTGCAGTCAAGAATTGAACAGTATTGAGAATGTGTGGATGTTGCACGTGATGATGCATAAACTCTGTTTATAATCCCACTTCTGAGGCTCGCTTGATCAACTAGCATTGTGCGTGCACGAGATAACACCTCAGGAGTTCTGGCAAAAACTGAGATTTTATATATAAAAAAAACACAATTTATCACTGCAAATCCTGAACCTTAGTGATATAAATTTCTTATTCTGGTGACATTAAATGACTCAAGACGGTCAAACAATGGAAATAATTATTGATTTTGGGCCCTCTCAATGTGTTAGTGTCAATCAGTGATTTATTCACGTGGCGATGGAAACTGGTCAAAATTTAGACTTTTGCAGAAAAATATTTGATAGTATTATTTTTTCCATGGTGGTGTGTGATGACAATATACAGGGTGGGCCAAAAAAAGTGAGAACATCGCGTAAAAAGTAGTATAATTGCATCAAAACTTGTTTCACTGTATCCAAAATAGCTTAAATTGTTTGCTCATTCACTAAATTACCTATTTAGCTATATGATGTCTTTATTTCGACGCATTTTAAAGCAAAATTTACAACTCAAAACGTACAAGAGTGTAATCGGGCAGAAGCTCAATGAAAATGTCACTTTGAAACGCTTGCAACGCAGTCGGCAGCTACTTTTGCGGTTTCTTGATGAGAGAAGTGTACGATCGAAGCATCTGATTTACAGACAAAAAGACATTCACCGATGCCACTTTAATTAATTGTTTATTCCGTTGAAACAAAGAAAAATGTAAGTTCAGGAAAGTCAACTCATACGAGAACGTGACCATTTCAGCCGCGCGGTATCTTTTATATCAATTGGTGTGTCTCGAATGGGTAAAACTAATATTGTGCTCGTTGAACCAGACGCCAAAGTAAACAGTGAATACTATTGTGAACATGTTCTGAGACAAGGCGATATGTGATCGCCATAACTGGACATTGCAGCAGCAAGATGGAGCTCCATCTCATACAGCGAGAAATACAATTAACTTTCTTCGGCAGGAGAATGTTAACTTCATCGAGCCAGACATGTGGCCAGTGCCACCGAACAGTCCTCATTTAAACCCAGTAGATTATGCCATATAGGGTGCTTTGCAAGAAAAAGTCTACCTTCGGCGAAAATTTACCACAGTTGAGCAGCTCAAGTTGGCAATAATCGAACTTCGAAGAATGAAGAAATCTGGGACAGCGTTTTATTGACATGCAGTAGCATAAACGAGTGGCGTCGACGCTTAGAGAAACTCGTTGAGAAGCAAGAAGGACACATTGAACATGATTTCTGATTAGCAAAATACTTGGCAAACAAAAATATATGAAAACAATATAATTAATTGAATTATATTCGTAAATAACTCGTATTCTACAAGGTGTTCTCACTTTTTTTGGCCCACCCTGTACATCGAATCATGCCCACGAACCATATAAATTTTTCAAACACTCACTTACCGGAATCAGTCATTTTAAAAAAGAGCAGAGGTCGTAGCAAGCTGTCATCCAAATTCAGGACATTCTACAGGTCGAAAGAAACTAAAAACACATGACATTTTACAGGGCATTTATAATATAAAAAATCAAGTAACAATTCATTTATGCTGCTACAGAATATCATAAATCAATCAGCAGCATTTCCTCATCATTAGCATATTGCCATAAACTAGCTCTATTTTATAAACTGTTATTGAGCAATATAGTTCTATTTGCAAATAAAACATTTTAGAACATTGCATGCCAATTGGACACCATATAAGCCTACATGTACAAAAGTATTCTTTATTAACCAATATTGCTAATACTACTTTGATGTGCTGTACACAGTGTACAGGAATCACGTAAATGCAGTTAAAAGTACACAACATTGTTTGCACATCAAGATGTCAGCTGAAAAACGGTTACACATGTCTCAAGTCATTCAAATACACGTCGAATAAAATATTTAGATTACTGCTCCACCTACACCGCTAGTCAATTCAGTTATATCAACAACACTTTTGGGGTAATCCCGAAGACTGCATGGCCGTTTATGTAAACAATATGACCACCCATGATATATATAAAATAGAGCGCTGCGGCCTTAGTTTCGAATTTTATATTTACTCAGGTAATCTTATATAATGGCTCGGTAGCAAGTAAACAATATGGTGGCCACAGATCAACGCGGAATAGAGCACTGTCACGTGTGGGAATCAATAGCCCAATGTTCCAACAGTTTCCGCGAAAGCAAGCACGCCAGAAATATTTTATTCATTTAATAATTTTACCTATAGCGGCTGTCAAATGACATTTTGACTGAGGACAATATTTCTTGGTAAACAGTTCTAAGTCAGATTGATGAAAAACATTTTCCTAAAAGAGAAGTGGGATTGGCTAAAAGTTTTATACTTTCACAAATGGAAAAAAAGCAATTAAACACGTGTTAAAATTATATGTATTAGATGGATGATTTAAAGTCATGTATTTCAACCTGTATTTTCGTTAATCCAGCTTCAATTTCAGGTCTAAAAATACCTGCATCCAGCTTCCATTTCTCAATACCTTATTTCTTACTAGCTGTACCCGGCCACGCGTTGCTGTGGCTGAAAAGACCGTCCAACCATCCCTCCCTCCATTCCCATGCCTGCCTCCCCTCGCACTCTCCATCCCGCCCCCCTCTCCCCATCCCTGCCCTCCCTTGCCTTCCTGAATCCCTCCCTCCTCCATACCTCCCCTCCGCTCCCTCTCCACCCTCTTCGTCCCGCTCCCTCCTACTCCTTTCCTCTCTGACACCGTCCCTTCCCGACAGCGACATATGCGCGTAATGAATTAAAAGAATGAAAATTGAAACGGAAAATAAGAAATCTCAAACATACTATTTCTGTAATATCTCCGATGTGTAATCTCCGACCTAATGCTGGTTTTGGTGTGTAAGATGGCGCTATAAAAACACATGCGCAACGAATGCAACGTTGTGTGTAATGTAAATCGCTGGATTGGAATGGAAAGCTGTGTTAAGATTTGTGGAACAGATTGCGCTAGTTGCAAAAAAAGCATATACAAACCCGCTCGTGTGGAAGGTTCGAAAGCAATTGCTACAATTTTGTGCGTACTGGTGCCTAAGACCGTAAGTATTCAAACGCATCTATTCCCAATTTTCGTTCCGACAATATTATATTAGTTTTGAAAATTGCAGCGCACACTCTCGACCGCCATATTTACACACATAATGTTTAACGTCGTTTGTGCTGACGTCACGGAAAATATGGTGTAATATGGCGGTCGAACTGCGCTGCAACTTTAGACTTATAATGCAAAGTTGTGTTTTTGTGGAAAAGATTGCGCTTTTTCCGGAAAAAAGCATCTTACAACAAGCTGGTATTGGAATGGAACGCTTTGGTAAAATTTTCAAAACAATCGGTCCACAACTTTCCGAGAACACTCATAACATAGGTGAAGTTTCATTTTTATTTATATAGATTTTGAAATATACCATCATTTTTATTATTTACTTGTTTAATTTACGTGCTTACTTTCGCGGGTAAAATTCTATAACGCCGCGGTAGCAATTCTATAACGACGCGGTAGCAAGTAAACATCATGTCGGCAAAAGATCCGCGCATAATAGAGCCCATAAATCCAACTTCTAGTTTGCCGAGAATTCTTTTAATCGATCCAGCTTCTGTTTAGGCAAGAATTTGTTCGATAAATTTCGCTTCTATGTCGTCCGCAAATATTTTTATTCAATTTGTCATAAAAAATTATTGTTCGTCAATCCAGCTTCAATTTCATCAGAATGACTGCACTAACCCTAAAACTAACCCTAACCGACCCTCACGTCGCCTAACCTGAGCCCTAACCGACCCTTACGCGTAAAATCCATGATGTTTACTTGCTACCGCGTCGTTATAGAATTGCTACCGCGGCGTTATAGAATTTAACCCTTTCGCGGAAACATTGGGCTACTTATTGGGCTATTGGGCACCGCACGTGACAGCGCTCTGTTCAGCGCTGATCTGTGACCACCATATTGCTTACTTGCTACCGAGCCGTTCTAGAAGATTACCTTTACTCGTATTTACTGCATATTTTCCATCATTTATAAATTTCTTAACTTGGCGGTTTTACTTAGATCTCGCGCTGATTAATTACTTAGTGAGCGCATTGTAACAAGGGATGCGGCTGATAGGTCGCAGCGCTCTATTTCAGCTAAGTCGTTGGCAACCATATTGTTTTGAATATATGCAGTTCTCATCAGGATTAGTCAGAATTGGATAGTAATAATTTTTAGGGTTAGGTTTAGTGTCGTCATCGATCCCCGATACTATAGTTTCGCCCAAATCATTTAGAAAATCGATATCGGAGATCCGGTCGATATCAGTTTCGAGATTCTGGTTTCGGCGATTCGGGTCTCAAACACAAAGAAGCACATGCTAACTTACCGTTATGGTGAACGGTCAAAGCAGTTCAATGCGATGTACAACATATCATACTCTCAACGAGCAAACACAGCCAAATTTCAGTCTTCTGAGACACCTCACTTACAGGGCATTTCACATATTTTGATGGTTAAAATCAGTAGTTTTCAAAATTTAATGTACCTCGCGCTTGAAAATGGCGGATTCCACACACACAAAGCCCTTCTGCTTGCAGCCATCCCACTGCGATGTATTCGTGCGCGTTGTTACCAAATGACGTAAAAAGAGTCCTTGAATAAACTGTGAAATTCGTAGAATAAGGCAATTATTTAATTAATCCGAGGCAATGGTTGTCGTATTTAAATCTTTTGAATATGCTAAATACGCTTTGTTGTAAAATATATTTACTATCCTACATATATATTAATTTTAATTTTCCTCTGTTATGTAGGCTAACTTATGCGCGGCGTAATGGAGTCACGCATCTAAGTAAGTATGTAAGCGATTGACCACATCATTCTGCGATCGTGATCGAAATCTCCAAATTTCTAAAGTGCTACGCCGCTACTCGAAAGCGAAGCGTATGGCACCAGCTTATTCACAAGCGCTGCGTTGAGTCAAAAGTGTTCTCTGTTAGAGTAGTCCATGGTGGTCCGCCATAGGATTAGAGGGGGCGGAAGAGATAGCCTACTATTATAAAGGCTACTTATCAGTAAGAGTCACTTAAACTTTAGGCCTAACTTAAACTTTATACTTAACGTGGTAAACACAATGTGAGCGGCGCTATATAAATGTTCGATTACAATTACAATTACATAAATATAAATATTTCAGTATTCTATTAAACCCATGGCAACGGTGGTGTAGCCGTTTGTTCTGTGCCTTGTGACAGTACGTTTGCAGGTTTGAATCTAGGCCTACCTCAAACCACTGCGCAGACGTCGGACAAGTTGCTCGCCTAAAATTGTCTTTGAGAAAGGCAATGAGAAACCACCTAACTCATCTCGTGCTAAAAGGTGGCTTTGAAGCCAGTGACAACTTGACATCATCATAATCATCATCGTCGTCATCATCGTCGTCGTCGTCATCGTCATCATCATTTAAACTGTTGGTTCCTTTGTCAAATAATTTCTGCTTTTAATGGTCATGCATCGAAAGGAATTACGTCGCAATCAGACTGTAACAGACCTAAGTTTAAGAAAAATAAGTAAGAAAATACTCTATTGGACTTACAGCCTTACAGGAGGAAACGGGTGAGTGGGTGGATGATTGAAAGAATGAATTAACGAACGGACAGGCGGATTGGTGGATGAGTGGGTGAGCTGGTGGATTGAATTTCTGTGTGGGTTAGTAAATGAATGAATGAATAAATAAATGAATGAATGAATGGACGGACGGACGAATGGGTAGGTAGGTGGGCTGGTGGATGGATGGATTGGTGGGTGGGTGGATGAATGAAGGAATAAATGAGATGACGGAGAAATGGATTGGTGGGTGGTCTTGTCGATGGATTGATTGGTGGGTGGGTGAATGAAGGAATGAATAAATGGATGGATGGATGGACGGATGAATGGATGGACGGATGGCTAGATGGGTGGATGAATGGATAGATGGGTGGATGGGTGGATAGATGGGTGGATTGATCATCATCATGGATGGATGTCAATGACTTACACGCATGCTAGATATAAACATAGCCTACGTATTGTACATAATATTATATGCACACTTACTTATTTACTTTCAAACACAGTGGTCTCAGTGTGTTTAATTTGTACATATGCAACGACCTCTGACCGACAAACGATAGAGTCTTGGCCTCGGCCGGTGTCATGGGCTAAAGGTTAAGCTAGGAATGCATCCTATAAAGGCTATAATTATGGGGAAAAGGGCGGTGGATGAGAAAGGAGAAGTAATATACAGCGTGCACCATTTTAGGCTATTAGCAGGCATGAATCACGAAGTATAATATTATTGTTGACAGATCCGTAGTTGCTTGTAGCCTGTAGGCTACCACTGACCTGTGTGGGGGGGGGGCTGCCTTGTCATAGATACAAATATACCTTAAAAAATGTAAGGACTTTCGGCGATTGTTTTAAGAGCCTATTTGTCAACAAAGTACACTAAATAGGCTACAAATGTCACTTCGTTGCAACAGGGGACGGACCGACGGACGGACGGACGGATGGATGAATGTGTGGATGGACGGACGGATGGAAGGTTAAACAGGCAAACAGAGAGAGTCAGTTACCTAGAGGGACGGACGGACGGACGGACGGACGGACGCACGGACGGATCGATAAGCAGACATACAAGCTTATACTTAGACAATCAGTCACACGGCCAGACAGGCAGTAAGAAAGTCAGGCAGGCAGACACACAGACAGATGGATGCACGAACGGACAGACGGACGGGTGGATGGATCGATAGACAGACAGATAGACAGACAGACAGACAGACAGACAGACAGATGGCCACACAGCACACAGTCACAAGGCCAGACAAGCAGTAAGAGAGTCAGGCATGCACACACACACACACACACACACACACACACACACACACACACACACAGATGGACGGACTATTGCCTAGCAGGTGACCCAGTCACCCAGGCCAGCCGACCGTCAATTAGCGGTCAAAGTTCACTTAGGGTAATACTGCAGGCTGGAGATCCCCCTTTCCCGCCAATGCTTTAATATCTTTGCGCCTAACTGATTCTTATCCGAGGATGTCTGGCCTCGACCATCTCCTTCCCCTCACAGCCGGCCTTTCCCCTCTCGGACGAACCGAGCCTCCCACTCTTGCCTGGTCGGTATATAGAAGCAATTACTGGGCTCAAGTGGCACCCGCTCTGAATTGGGATTTAAGCCCACGAAGTAACCTATAGTTGCCAGGATTCCGTCAATTAATCATTATTTGAAAACGTTGGATATCTTGACTGTATAGATGAAAATTTACCTAGCCCTATTTACACTATTAAATTGCATATTTAGTTCAGTTTCTCGACCCGGACCACATGGGCTATTCTTACGGACAACTCATTTGACTCAACGCAGCGCTCGTGAATAAGCTGGTGCCCGGCGCTTGGCTTTCGAGTGGCGCTCCAGAAATTCGGAGGTTTCGAATTTACAATTACGATTAAGAATATCGTTGTTTCGGTTTGAATAGAGTTTAATAGGCAATTTTTATTGGTCCTATACCGCTGATGGTGGGTGGACGAGTTGGTTACGTCGTTGTTCCTTGACTCCAGAAGTTAGGGTTCGAGTCCCGTCTTAGACTAATATTTTTTTTCTTTAAACAATTTTCTTTAAACCAATGTGTTTCAAATTCAAGCTTAAATAACATATTTTAATGTAATTTATTTTACAAGTTGGATATGGCATTACCGGAATTTTACTGGGAAATCACAGGGATAACGTCAACACGTGCAACATGGAAAATACGGCCAACCCATTTGACTCAATGTCAAAGTGCCAATCTCAATATAGAGGCTGTTTTGAGTTATTTTAAATGTATCCTTTAGTTTAGAATCTAAACTATATGCAGATAACGTAAATGAAAAATATTTGACGGGGGCAGTGGTGGTGGATAGGTTTTCACATAGACGGATAACAATTAGGCCTACCACTACGAGAGACACACATTCAGAAACATCAAAAACACACTAGGAGGAACGCACAGGAGTATAAAAATAAGACCCATTTTAAGAAAGAGAGCTATAAAATACTATCACTAACGCTAGGCCTCCTACTTACAACACCGTCGTCGTTGTTAAAGTCGTCATCGTTATCATCATCGTTATCATCATCATTATCATCATCATCATCGTTATCATCATCATCATCGTCGTCATCATCATCATCATCATCATCAACATCATCATCATCATTTATATGGTAGTAGTCTGTTGTTAACATCATCATCATCGTTGTTTTCTTCATCTTATTCATCCTCATCATCTTCATCATTTATAATGGTCGTCGTCATCAACAACATCATCGTCATACTAATAATTATTAATCTGGCCGTCGTCGTCATCATCATTCTTGTCTTCATACTTGTGGTCGTCATTATCGTCATCATTGACGTCATCGTCTTCACTCTCTTCATCCTCATCTTTGTTTATGTCTTAGTTGTCATCGTCGTCATAATCATCATCGGGCTACAATCATAATAGCTATCATCATCATCATCATCATCGTCGTCATCATCATCATAAACACCATCATCATAATCATCATCGTAGCCTAATCATCATCATCATCACTACTATAATCAACCTCACAGCTACAAGTATTATCATCAGCATCACATATGGGGACGTCGTCATCATCATCATCGTCGTCTTCATCATCATTCTCATCATTATCACCAAATAGTTTGAATGGAAATTACCTCCTATGACGGCGGTACAGTGATTTAGTGGGCAGAGCAGCCTGACCTTACTTCAGGTTACTCAAAGTATCCTCTAAGTTTCCTCAAATAGCAGTAGTATCCTTTAGGTTTCTTCAGAGGTCTGGAGTAAGATAGTTGCCAAATAGTAAGTTAACTATCTATTTAGTATCCTATTTGTCGGAAATTTCTAAGAGTGTAATGGTGACATCCGACTAACTTACAGCACGTGTTTATTTCTTGGACGCCGTCATGAACGTCGGTTTTATACATGTAGATCACGATAAACAAAGCAGCGTTCATTTCTTGCAGCAGCATGGCATCCTACATGCTGCGAGACAGCGTGCTAACAACCACCCAATGGTGGGCATAGTAAGCGGGTCCCTATGTTAATGAATGACTGCACTAACCCTATTCCTAACCCTAACCGACCCTCACGATGCCTAACCTGATCCTAACCGACCCTCACGGTCCCTAAACCTGAACCTAACCAACATTATAGGGACCCGCTTACTATAACTAAGTCCCAATGGTGCTATGTTTAAAGGATCGGCAAGACAGATGGAGATGTCTTAATATAAGCGTAGCTGTAGGCAAAACATACCACTGCGACAAGGCACGTGGCTACAAGGATCACGCCTAACTTACCGACAATTCATCCTGTTGTCATCGTGTCCTCCAACTTAGAAAAATTGGCCCGCCAGTCAAAAAAAGTTGGGAGCCACTGATATAATTACATTTTTCGGTAACTTAACCCTCGGAGGCTAACCTATAAAAAAATCACATATTGGATAGCCTGGGGTACATTTTTCACCCCACACCATTATAGGCCTATGATATAATATTAGACCATGTTTGATCAACAACGGCACTTAATTCAAGTTTAGCATAGATTTTACAATCTATGAAACCTAACTAAGTTAAAATATCAGCACAATCGTCGAGTCGACGGTCATCTACATGTACATGTATACACAAGTAACTCTTTGTTACATTCTTTCCACACACAAAGTTGCAACACGTAGGCTATAAGTCTATGACATCATCGATTTCAACATTACCTAGCTCCGAGATATCATTACAATCAAGAAACTCTACACTATCCTCATCACTACTATCATTTTCAATCCATTGATATCAATTCTGATATCAGTTTAACGACATTGGCTGCTGATAACCGTCGAAACCTCTTCAACACAAATGCATTATAAATAACAATGGCCATTGTCTGACTTCAGTCACGTGACCGTGCATTCGATTTAAAAAAATTTAAAATGTGGAATTAAGCCAAAATCATCTATGAACAGATACACAAAAGCGCATGGCAGAATTTCAAAGCAGTAAAAACATTCAGGGCAAATACTGACAGTGGGGTGAAAAAAACACCCCAGGTTAGCCTCCGAGGGTTAATGACGAATTAATGATGGTATTATAACATTAGAGAAAAGTGATACCAAACACTCAGAGAATAGTGAACAACTGAACTACAAATAGTGTCTCATGTTTGAATATATTGCGCCAGTACACAACGTTTTGGAGGTGTAGTGTGAATGTCATGATTATTCGGCTTGAGTTCCGTTTCATATATATTTTTTATTATTCAGCAGTTTAACGACATTTTCTAGCAACATAGGTTGTTGACGTCTAATTAAAGTTAACAATGTAATTTATATATAATTTAAGTTACTAATTGTTTAAAGGTGTCTTAAAAGACTCGAAAGAGACTCTTTGAAAGAAATCTAATCTGAGCTAGTCAATTGCTTCGGTAACGTGTAGATAACACGCTGGCATGGAGAGCGAGCGGACCCGAGATCGCGCCTTGTTGAGCGGGCATGCTTTGTAGACTGCTATTAGCGCCGTGCATTGTTTTGTTAGTAGTTAAGATTGATGTTAATTAAGATTTTTGCATAACTTATTATTATCACTGTCATCATCATCATTATTGTTATTGTTGTTGCTAGTGTTATCGTCATCGTCAGCTTTTTCAAGTACCCGTTCGTCTGTTCTTTTTCCGTCCATGCTACGTCGTAGACTAAATCTTACAGTCGATATGAAGGACCCTATGTGACGCTAGATGTCGTTAAACACTGAACAAAGGCCATATGTATAGTGCATTATTTAGACACCTTTAAATATTACTCCACAATCTTTTAAATACTTTGGTCAACCCGCGACCTATAAATTTTATTTCACCTAGTTGACTTCAACCATCGCAATAATATTACTCTATTGCTAATGCTGTCCCCGTCATAACTAATCATTTATTAAAATCCATTCACCACTAACCATTTATGAAGTTCCATTATATAATTACTTCGGCCCGCAACCTGCTAAAAAAAATTGCCATTGAAACGCCACTGTTAAGATTTCATACACAAAAAGAGAATCTATAGACGCTTTGGATTATTGTTTAAAGCACCTTTAAATAATATTTTCAACCGTTTATATAACTTGGACAGCTTCGTACAATCGGTGGATCATACCCGAACATGAGACCTGTAGATTATTCGCAATTAACTCCATTGCCAGTTCCAAGCAGTTTTTAAAGCATTAGGATATAAAATTATGTACCGGTGTTAAAGGAAAATTGAAAAGCTGCGAATTTGTAGCGGACAATATTAAAACACTAATGGACATAATTGTTGTGCTTATCTGGGCTTGGGTCAGCAGTTTTACTGAACATTGTTATCACATAATTATTTTGTCAGTTCAGGTTGAATTTTACGGGTTGCTAAAAGTGCACATGACCACAAACGATTTAATTCCGCAAATATTTTCTGGGGACGGGCTAATCCTCTCGATCGCTAATACATTTTGCTGATGTCCCTTCGGCTTCCTGACCTGCGACTTGCTGAAAAAATATTGCCATTGACACACCATTTGTGGGGCGCGGTGGTGTAGTGGTGGCGTCGTTGCCTTAAAGCCGAAAGATTCGAGGTTCGAATCCACCTCGCCGCGTAAGGACCTTGGGCAAGTCCTTCACTCACAATTGCTCAGCGCTGCGGCGTGAAACTCCGATGCAGTGTCCGCTCTGCATTCGGGAGCGCCTCTGAGTAGAGAGATCTTAAGAGGCGCTACAGCACATACAAAAAAACATTACAGAGATTTCACCCTCATTATATAAAATCCGAACAAAGTATGATAGCAACCCTTGTCTTAACCACCTTTAAATAAAATTTTATTGGTGCATATAAGTTAGTACATTCAATTTTATGACGTTTTTATATAATTTCGCAGACGATATTGAACTGTCTTGTTTGCCGCAAGACGGTGTTAAACACTCAATAAAATACCACACGAAAAGACAGAATTAGACACCTTTAAAACAATGATTCCCATCCTCTTAAATGCTTCAGTCAACTCATTCTCAACAATATATTGTTGTTCCTACCCATAACAGACTTTTAGTCTTAGTCTACTGCTAAAGCTGCCACAACAGCCACCACTAGTAACCTCTCCTGTATACATGGGCGGAGTTTGGTTTCCGTTCTTGGGAGGGCTAACCACGAGTCTGGGCCTTCTTAGGGGGGCTAACCCCGAAAAAGGATACCATTTTCATGGTAAAAAAGTTGAATCTGGGCCTTCTTGGGGGGGCTTAGCCCCCCTAGCCCCTGATAAACTCCGCCCATGCCTGTATAATAATCACGGTGATGGTGATTCATAAATGATTAGCGGTGGCGCATGGAACAACATACTGGCATGGTTATTGGCAGAGCTGAGTTCGATTCCAAAAAGCCCTCATTTGATAAACGTGCTTTGTAGCAATTGTATGGTGTTATTAGCGCCTATAATAAATCTAATTTATTGCAGGCTGTCTGTTCTGTTAGTTGATAAGATTTATGTATTCTGTGTTCCAGGGCTTTTTTTAACGTGCAGTTCTACACAAAATGTGCAGTTCTAAATGGATTTTGTGCAGTTGTAAAAGCAATATTGTGCAGTTGAAAAATATTTTTTAAAGTTCCATTTCCTCCGATTTGGAATTGTACATTATATTAAAAATACATTTAGAGAAGCTTATTGCAGGCCTATTGCAAGTTTTGTGATTGAAGAGTGCAGCTATAAACTTTGAAAACTTATATAAAGTTTCAGATGACATAATATGACAAATATTATTTGTTAAAGACTTGTCAATAATTAGGCCTATGTCTAGCGGAGTAAGCGGACCACCGATAAAGAAACTGAAACAGTCTTTACTGTCCTTTTCTAGTATTTCGTCAACGTCTGTCGCAAGACTAGTGATAAATGTAACTATTCACTACACCCTACGGTTTTAATTATGGATTATACATTGTAGAAACTACACTAGAGGCGCGGAAGACTAAAAAAGGTGTCTTCATAAATTCTGACAACTAAAAAAGTCTTCATCAATTTTTACGACTAAAATAAGGTGTCTAGAAATTTTGACGACTAAAATGGTGTCTTTAGAAATTTTGACAACTAAAAACAGGTGTCTTTAGAAATTTTGACAATTAAAAACAGGTGTCTTCATAAATTTTGACAACAAAAAAAGGTGTGTTCAAAAATGTTGACAACTAAAAAAGGTGTCTTTAGAAATTTTGACACACAAAAAAAGTCTTCAGAAATTTTGAGAACCTAAAAAAGGTGTCTTCAGAAATTTTGACAACTAAAAAAAATGTTTTCGGAAATTTTGACAACTAAAAAAGGTGTCTTCAGAAATTCTGACGACAAAAAAGGTGTCTTCGGAAATTTTGACAAAATTTTAATAAAAAAAAAGTCTATTTGAAATTTTGACACCGGAAATCTTGACAACTAAAAAAAGGTGTCTTTAGTCATCTAAGCAACAGATAAAAGGTATCTTTAGAAATTTTGACGACTAAAATAGGGTGTCTTTGAAAAAATTTACAACTAAAAAGGTGTATTTAGAAATTCTGACAACTAAAAAAAAGGTGTCTTCAGACATTTTTACGACTAAAAAGGTGTTTTCAGAAAATTTTACATCTAAAGAAAGACGTCAGAAATTCTGCGTCGAAGAAACACTCCCGAAAACAAATCGATCCTGGCTATCTTCAAAACGTCTGACAAAAATGTGCAGTTCTAAATGGATTTGTGCAGTTCCGAAGGCTGGGGAAGTTGTGCAGTTCTAAAAATTCCTTAAAAAAAGCCCTGCTGTGTTCTTGCGAATTGTTTCAACCTCGTATTTGCACACTGCTACGGGTTTCGATCTGTCAACCAGGTTGTTCAATTAAAGCAGACTAGAAAAATATATAATTATAAGAAGATGCGAATTTGTAACAGACTTTGTCAAACACTCAATAAAAGGACACAGGAATATACAAAATTAGACACCTTTAAAACAATGTTCTGCAAACATTTAAAAAATTCCGTCAACTCACGTTTCATCAATGCTTTACCATTGGTAATTTCTACAACCTTAACAGACTATAAAAAAAATTATTCTTAGTCTACTGCTAATGCTGTCACCACAGCCACCATCACTAATCATTTTATGAAGCTCCACTATATGACTACGAAGCTCCACTCGATGGCACAGAATAACAAAGGACTTGAATCTCCTAATACATAGCAACCAACTCAAAGGATGGAACCCGTCTTTATTCGCTCTATAAGGCAACTACTCTAGCCAACTAACCACCATATATCCCAATGGATTCAAAACCATACAAAATGCACTATAGATGCACAGGCGCCGAGTAAAAAAATCGATAGGAAGGGAGGGAGTGGTCAAGATCCGGAGAGTCAGGCGAGGAGATAGACAGACAGCCCATGATGGATGATGCTTAGAGTTGAAACGCTCTATAAGGCAATGCGCTCTAGCCAACTAACCACAATATTATATCCCTCATTCAATAGATTCAACACCATACAAAATGCACACCACTTTAGATGCACAGGCGCTTAATCAAAACAAAATCGATAGGCAGTAGGGGGGTCAAGATCCGGAGAGTCATGCTCACGACTACAACGCGGACACTGAAGTTAGACAGACGGCTAGCCTATGATGGATGACGTTTAGAGTTGGAATGGCGTGGGAGATAGGGGGAAGTGGAAGAATAAAAGATAGGATCCATGAAAACGCAATTTTTTCAGACTTACTAATAATTATATACCGTAGAACATTGTATTTAAAGGTGTTTTAAGTTTCGAGTGACGGATCTGTGGGGATATAGCGAGAGGTGGAGTTTGTAGGAGCGCTTGTTACAGCGCCACTCATAGATTCTTGTCAGAGGTGCTCGCGACTACAACGCGGACACTGAATCGGAGTTGCACACCAAAGAAGATGAGCAACTGCGATTGAAGATTTGCTCAATGTAATACGCGGCAACTTGAGGTGGACTCGTAACTGAAACCGTCCGTTTATAAAGGGCGATTTCGCTCAATGTGACACCACGTTTAATAAACCCTTTTGGCTGGGGATCCCACAGTTGGGTTTACTGAACAGGGTTACCACATTTTTTTGTTAATGCAGTTCTGAATTTGAAGGTTTGTATGTTATAGTGCATCATAAAAACTTATTTTCGCAAAGATTTTTCGGGAACGGGTTAATTCAGCCCATCTCGGGTCGTTTCCCCATTTTTTAAAACCCCTTAATTCTGCTAAGAAATATATTGCCATTGAAACGCCACTGTTAAGATTTCATACCAAAAATAGAATCTGAAGTAAGCATAATAGACGCTTTGGTATAAATTTGCTTAAAGAACCTTTAAATACTATTTTCAACCGTTTATATAAGTTGGACAGTTTTGTACAATCCGTGTATCAGCGTCTAGAAAAACAGTCTCAGGAGCCAGCTAATTTAATTAATTTTGCAATGATTATCTTGGAACGGGCTAATCCAGCCCCTCCCAGATTGTTACCCCAATTTTTTAGGCCCCTTAATACGGCCTGCAACCGGCTAAAAATATATTGCCACTGAAACACCACTGTTAAGATTTCATACCCAAAAATAGAATCTGAAGTTAGCATATTAGACGCTTTGGTATAAAATTGCTTAAAACACCTTTAAATAGTACTTTCAACCGTTTATATAAGTTGGACAGTTTTGTACAATCGGTATATCAGCGCCCAAATAAACAGTCTCAGGAGCCAGCTAATTCACTGTCACTTTATCAAAACCAAATCGATAGGCAGCGGGTCAAGGTCCGGAGTTAGTCAAAACGGACGGCTAAAGTGGGTGCATTTTACGGT
>OX243821.1:2085508-2143008 GCA_945859605.1 Lumbricus rubellus
CGTAAGCGTCGCCCTCCTCATTTATTTTCTTGGGCCTGGCACTGCCAAAGTCCGAGCAATAGCGGAGTTTCTGTGTGACAGCCGATATGAACGATTCTGCTTGCACTAAGATGTCGCTAAAAGCTCAAACGTGAAAACCTGCTTCGACACCTTTAGATAATTTTAAAACTGCTAATAAAATGTGATCTGGTCATATAAATTCAATTCCCAGAGCACTGCGCGAATGAAACCATAATTATCTAGTCAAACATTGCCTCCTCAAAAGCCTACCAGACACCAAAAAAAATCAAGGAAAAAATGGGGAAATGAACTGAACTAACGAACGAAACTGATGAAAGTAGAAAAAAATTGAATTGAAAAACGTTCAAAAATTTAAAGACGTCAAAAGCCTTTTGTACCTATAAGATTTCGTAGGAGCTTTACATATAATGCGTGGGATGAAAAGATTTTAGAGATTTGCGAAAGGATGCATGCGTGGGGGAGGGAGGGTATGGACAAAATTTATGCACGCAGTATAAATTCTTCAATTATGAACGTCCATATCGGCCTCATTATAACACAGCATTTGTAGGCCCATTATTTTCTTATTGTAAAATTCTGCTCAGATTTAAAGAGCAGGCTAAATCACAATTTATGTTAACAATAAACAAATTTTAGTTAGCATACATGATGTTTTACCACCACCCTCGTGCTTCCTCAAACGCCTACCAGGCATGAAAAAATTAAGAAAAAAGGAAAAATGAATTGAAAAAAAGAAACTGATAAAGTTGAAAGAAACTGAACTGAAATACGTTTAAATCTTTAAGGACGTCCACAACCTTTGTAGCATTTAAGATGTCGTTAAACATTCAAGCTGTTCATGATTAACATTGCACTGAATGACTGATATGGATATGAATTATTGTCTGCCTGTGTGTCTCTACGTCTGTCTGTCTACCTGTTTGTGTATGTATGCGTGTTTGTCTGCATATCTGTCTGTCTGTATGTCTGTGTGTGTGTGTGTGTGTGTCTTTGCGTGCTTGTGTATGTGTGTATGTGTGTCTGTTTGTGTCTGCCTGCCTGTCTGTCTGCCTGTCTCGGTGTGTCTGTTTGGCTTCAGATTTCATAGCTTCGGTATGTGAGGTTGGACAGTCCTCTCCCGCGCCGTCTCGTCCTCTAAGACTCACCGCTAGCGCTGTAATGTAACGAACAAATTTTTATCCGTTGCCCTCTTCAAATCTGGATCTTCTTTCTCCTCCTCTCATCAAAAGAGGTGGGCGTCGCTAATGGTCTTTGTTACCACACAGTGGCTTATCAATGTTGTCAGTAAGGCAGTAGTATTACAATCATAATTATATGCTGAAAGTGCACCATTAACGATTTAATTCTGCAAAGATTTTGGGGGATGGACTAAACCTGCCCATCCCTGATCGTTACCTCATTTTGTATAGGCCCCTTCAGTACCCTAACCCGCAACCTGATCAAATATATTGTCATTGATACGCCACTCTAGAGATTTCACACCGCAAAAAATGAAATCTTAACAAAGCATGATTGCCGTTTTTGCACATAGAACACCTTAAGTAAAATTTTCAACGGTTTATATAACTAAGTCAGCTTCACACAATTGTTGGATTATACTCTCATATTAAGTCAAATCTCGCAGTCGATATTAACGGCCTTGTGTGCCGCAAGATGTCGTTAAACTCTCAACAACAAAAAACAAGGACATCTTAGACACCTTTAAGTTATATTCCAAAAGCTTTTAAATGCTTTGGTCAACCCGCGACTTATAACTTGTTTTCTTCTAAATGACCAACTCTATTGCAGATGCCGTCACCGTGACGGTTACACCATGACCACTAATCATTTATGAAGCTCCATTATCTAATTTACGAAGCTCCACTCGATGGCGCTGAGTAACTGAAGGACTTGAGTCTCAATGTCCCAAAACACAGTAACCACCTGAGAGGATCGAAGCTGTAATCTCAATGTTGCAAGGGAGATGCTCTAACCATTGGGCGACCAAATCGTAAAAAATAGACTCATATAGGCAACACCCTATAAGACGCACACGCGCGTGCTAGCGCGCGCAAAACAAACACACCTCTTTAAAATTCAAAGTAAAACACATCCACACACTCACGTGACCACACCAACAAGCATTTTACCATTTTGTGTTTTGAGTATTTCAAAGATGATGAACGTCGACCTCCTCGCTGCACCAGACTTGGGACTAGCACTACAATATCGAGCTCCCTGTTATCCTTCGTCAAATACCATTTGGACTTTCTATTTCATTGCTTTCTCTTCTCAAGATTATCTTATTCGATCGAGGTTGGACTGGGAGCGCTCCTGAGTAGTAACCTTAAAGAGCGCTATATCAAATTCTCAAGAAATATATAAATAAATAAATAAATAAATAAATAAATAAATAAATAAATAAATAAATGGCATAGGCAGTTACGGGATTATTTTATCATTTAGTGAAATATTTTATCATTTAGTGAAATGTTTTATAATTTAGTAAATTGTTTGAGTGGGAACGATATCTTCCAATATGCTGATGTAAATTAATATAGCTAGTGACTGGATCGACAACCAGTGTCCTTGAAGTAGATGCATTATTTATAAATTCATGTATATGCGTTTCTCGGGTGTGCAGTGGCGTTATTTTGTTTCACAGTGTTTTCAACGTTTTAACGTTTTTTAAGTTGACTTCATAGCAACCGCTAGATAATAATATTATTAGGATTCAAATAGTTTTAAAGACTTTCGTGCCATCATAGACATGACGTGAAATGTTTGCATTGGCTTAAAATCCTCATTGCCAATTCTGTCCCATTATAGCAAAATCTTGCTTAACGCCAGATTTGGCTATATTTGCGACAAATATTAAAGAAATACGAAACCCACCAAAATCAGGTAATTGAAAGAGATTTGGTTACTTATGGATCCATGGCTTTTTCTTTGTAGTCCTTATTCTGTCATACCAGTGTGCATTTGTTGACCACAGTGTCGTAGCGAAAAACGAATTAATTTATTGATAAAGAAAATTTGCGAACTAAACAAAGGTGTGTTCCAATGAAGATCTTTGTGATTATAGTTACTTTAAATTAAACAAACTTTTGGGCGATTACGCCTGTGATTGGCTGAGAGGTTTCGGCTTCATATCTCTTCGATAGGCCACTATATGCGTCCCAGGTTTCACTGAATAGGTCAACCACATTTGTCATTATGGACCTGGATTTGACTCTTTGTATGCTAAAAGTGCACCATTAACGATTTAATTCTACACAAATTTAGGGGGTAGCCTAAACCTGCGGATCGTTACCCTATTTTGTTTAGCACCCCGGTCCGCAACCTGCTAAAAAATATATTGCCATTGAAACGCCACTGTAAATATTTCACACTGCAAAAAATAAATCCTGAAGTAAGCATAATAGCCATTTTTGCGCTTATAATATCTAACACCTTTAGTACAATTTTCAACAATATATATAAGTAAGTCAGCTTCAGACAATTGGAGTATTGTACCCGTAGGCCTATAGGGTGATAATAATTATAATCTCACAGTAAATATTAACGACCTTGTATGACGCAAGATGTCGTTAAAAACTCATAAAAACTCATAAAAAAACTAAATGCAAAGGACATTATTTAGACACCTTTAAAATAATATTCCACGTGCCATTAAATGCTTTGGTCAGCTCACGAATCATCAATGTTAATTCTTATGCTAACTCCGGAACTGGATGCACTCTTCCAATGCCAGTCCCAAGCCTGGATAAAGATGGAGGGCGTCGCTAATGGTCTCTTTTAACACACAGTGACGTTAAACTGCAAATACACACACTACTCTGTTGCGAATGTCGCCAACGTCACGGTGTCACAAACACCACTGATCATTTATGAAGCTCCATTATGTAATTTTCGAAGCCAAATGTGAGGAACGTTCTTTATACACCTTTAAACAATTTTAAAACAAATTTTTTAAAGCTTTGGTCTACGCACGATTCTTCAATTCACACGTAGAAGCTGACTGTAATTGTATTGCTAATGCTGCCACCATCCATCATTAATCATTTATGAAGCTAAATTATAATAATTACGAAGCACCATTCGATGGCGCTGATTAACCGAATGACTCGAGTCTCAAGGTCCCAATACACAGTGACCCCCTCAGAAGATCGAATCCAAGATCTCAATGTTACAAGGCAGATGGTGTAAACAATAGGCATCCATATTCCACCATCAACTAACAGACATAAAAAGTATAATTTTAAGAAGGTGCGAATTTGTAACAGACTTTGTCAAACACTCAAAAAAACACGAAAAGTCTAAATTAGACAACTTTAAAACAATGTGTTCCGGGCTTTTAAATACTTCCGACAGCTCACGTGTTATCAATGTTCTATTGGTTAGGTCTTCTACAACCATAACAGACTATAATTAATTATTAGTCTTAGTCTACTGCTAATGCTTCCACCACAGCCACCATCATTAATCATTTATTAAGCTCCACTATATAATTTCGAAGCTCCACTCGATAGCACAGAACAACTGAGTAAAGGACACGAATCTTACTGTTCTAATTCACAGCAACCAAAGAATTGAACCCGTCTCTAGCCAACTAACCACCATGATATCCCTCAATCAATAGACTGAACACGATACAGAATACACACCTCTTTAGATGCACAGGCGCTGAATAAAAACAAAACAGATAGGCGGGGGGAGTTCAAGATCCGGAGAGTCAGGCGAGGAAGTTAGACAGACGGATAGCCTATGCTGGATGATGTTTAGAGTTGGAATGACGTGGGAGATAGGGGGAAGTGGAAGAATAATGACAGGATCCATGAAAAAGCAATTTTTCAGACTTACTTACAATTATATACCGTAGAAAATATTGTATTTAAAGGTGTTTTAAGTTTCGAATGAAAGATCTGCGGGGATATAGCGAGAGGTGGAGTTTGCACGAGCGCTTGTTATAACGCCACTTACGATTTCTTCTCAGAGGTGCTCGCGACTACAACGCGGATACTGAATCGAAGTTTCACGCCAAAGAACACGAGCAATTGCGATTGAAGGATTTGCTCAATGAAATACGTGGCGGCTTGAGGTGGATTCCGTTTATAAAGGACGAATTCGCTAATGTAACACCATGTTTAATAAACCCTTTTGTGATTGCCTTGTCTGGGGATCCCACAGTCAGGTTTACTGAGCACAGTGAGAAGGGTTATCTCATTTTATTGTTAATCCGGTTCTCAATTTGGCTGTTTGCATGTTGTAGTGCACCATAAAGACTTAATTTCGCAAAGCTTTTGGGAGGATGGGCTACTCCACCCCTCCCGGATCCCCCATTTTGCTTAGGCCCCATTGGCACCTCCACTCCGCAGCCTGCTAAAATTATAATGCCATTGAAACACCAAAGTTTTCACACACAAAAATAAAATGCTCAAGTATGCATAATACCCCAATCGTGGACTTGAAAAACACCTTTAAATGAAAAATTTCGCGGTATATATATAAGACAGTCTGCTTCGTGCAATCGGTAGATTATAATTCGTCCCCGTTTTTCCCAGCCATCCTCGTTGCGTAAGTCTGTTTGTACAAAAGAAGCTTTGCTATGGTCGGTCCGTCTTTCTGGAATAAGTTACCTATTAGTCTCCATAATGAACTTCTTTGTCTTTCTTTGCCCCTTTTCCGCAAGCGTTTGAAAACTATTCTCTTTGATTATGGTTTGGTGTCAGATCGGGAGCGCCTCTGAGGAGTTCTCTTGAAGTGGCGCTATATAAATGTTCAATTACAATTACAATTACAATTACTTTGAAATAAAGTGATTCCATGTTATAAATAAATCCGTCAACTCTCGTCTAGTTATATATTCTTATCAATACTTTGTCATAACAGTAACCATCAGCGTTGCCACTCCTTGGTTTTTTTCACAAGATCTTGGGTTTTTCGATCCGAACTTGCGACACGGGGTTTTTTCAATATAGCTTTTATAGCGTTTCGTTTCGAACGAAGAAAGCCTTTTAGAAATTCCGAGTGGCATCTCTTATCGTTTAACACTAAAAGAACGGAAAAATTTTTTTTTTAGACACCTTTAAATTATGTTCATCAGACTTTTAAATACTTTGGTCGACTCACGGTGCAAGTATTATGAAATAGGTCATTGAAGCAATAGTCACTATAACCGCTAAAGCTGCCACCATCAACATTAATCATTTATGAAGCTCCTCTATATAATAACGAAGCTCAGCTCGATGGCGCTGAAAAACTGAATTACTTGAGTCTCAAGGTTCCAATGCACAGTAACCATCTCAGAGGATCGAATCCAGGATCTCCATGTTAAAAGGCAAACGCTCTATCCAATGAGCAACAACATCCCACCATCAATAGAGACAGCATACTAGAAGGGCACACACCTCTCTAGATACTAAGGACAAGCGCAAACTTTGAACGAAGTATGATAGCAACCCTTTGTCTTAACCATCTTGAAATATCTTTTTCATTGGTAATATATAAGTAAGTCACATTCAGTGTATTATGTTCTGATATCATCTATTGTCAAAATCTCGCAGTCGATATTATATATTGTTTACCGAAGATGGTTACATAAAAGAACACACGAAAAGACAAAATTAGACACCTTTAAAACAATGCTTTCTAAGCATTTAAATACTTCAATCGGCTCATTTTCAACAATTTCTTATTGCTTTTGCCCATAACTGCCAGACTATTAGTCTTATTCTACTGTCACTACAGCCACCACTACGGTCCACTAGTCATTAACCTCTCTTGTATAATAATTACGAAGCACCAATCGATTGCACAGAATAACTGCGTAAAGGACTTGAATCTAACTGTTCTAATACACAGCAAACATCCCAGAAGATCGAACCGTCTTTATTCGCGTTATAAGACAACCGCTCTAGCCAACTAACCACCATGATTTATTTATTTATTTATTTCGGAAATTTATACAGCGCTTCTTCAAGGTATGCTACTCAGAAGCGCTCCCGGCCAAACCACGGCTAAATAAAACAGTTTTTAGGTTGTTATCCCTCAGTCAATAGATTCAAAACCGTACAAAACACACACACACACACACACACACACACGCACACACATGCACATCTCTTCTCTACCCGACGACCAGAAACGACGTGTTGCTCATTGGAGTTACGGAGTATGTGCGTAAATCAATCAATCAATTTTCGTTTAATCCCTTCCCTGGGGGTTATATGCTTTAAACCTGTTTTGGACGTATATATGTTACAGTCAATGTGTACAATCAGTCATTGTATACAATGACTAACATTTTCAGGCAGTTGACACAATGACTGATTCGGTCAGGCATTGTATACAATGACTAAAAAAACCAGCGATTTTACACAATGACTGAAAATTTATGGTCCTTATTGTACACTTTGACTGATTCAAGTTAGGAGGTGTGTTGATAATTATTGTAGTGTCTGCGACGGCGAGTGGGGCTCGGCGGAATAATAATAGGAACTTGAGTCGGTGTGAGGAGGTGTGTTGATAATTATTGTAGTGTCGGCGACGGCGGGTAGGGCTAGGGGAGGGTAGGAAACTTTTCTGGTAGGAATAATAATAGGTCTGCCGTGTCGGTGCCATGGAAAAGTATAAAAGTTAAAACTTCCAGCAAGCTCAACGGTAAAACTGAGTTATGGAGAACACAAGCGTTTCTATGGAGATTGGAGAGTCAATTCAAGGAGAGGTCAAGGCTTTACAAAATGTAACTGTTCTGGAGGTAATAGATGTTCATCTAACAGATGCAAATGCTTCAAAGCTAAAGTTAACCCTCAGGCTACCAAGCTTTTTTTGTAACACTGACTACCAAGGGAGGGGTGGTTACCACCCCCCCCCCTGGATTTTGGGTTTGGTTTGAGATATCATAACTTGTAATACACCAATGGATTCAGCATTCATTTCTGCACAAAATGGTATATTTAGGTTTAAAATATATGAAAGCACCCCGAAGTTATGAATTTTTTACCGTAGGCACCCGTCGATTCCACAAAATGTATACTTTCGCATAAGCAAAATATTAGATTCTGTGTTTTTAACATAATTTATTAATTTAAAAATAGTTTACATATAATAAAGTCCAATATCCAACTATAAAAACTAGTAATAAGATAGTTTTAATTACAATAAAAAGAAAAAAAACATGTACTAGCTGCTGAAAAACGTTTACGCAGACTTATCGGTTTGCGTTGTAAAAAAACCCAACATTTTCACACATTTAAATTTATTTTGAGCACTTCCGGTCATCAAATATCAAATTAATTAGTATTAAAAAATAGCCCTAAGTGCCCTCTATAGAATGGCATAATTTATTTCTCTTGAAAAATTAATTATGAATAATTTTTAATAGGAAAAACATGAACATTTTATGAAAATAAAACACCTTTTTATATATTTTTATTTATTTTGAGCACTTCCGGTTGTCAAAAGACAACTCCGTGACCACCAAAATGTAGCCCCACATTCCCTCTACAGAATGGTGTAATTTGTGTTTCTTCATGTCAAAGGACGGATAAGATATAGCCGATAATCTAAGGGGGGGGTGGTATCCACCCCTCCTGGTGCCTCGGGTATATCGGGTATAACTTTTGAATGGTATGGTATATCATCACACATTTTAGCTCAAAATGTGCGCAAATAAAACCTCTACAGCTACCTAAAACGTCAAAATTTTATTCCAAACGCAAAAAGTTTTATTTGGGAAAAACCTAAAGGGGGGGTGGTTACAACCCCCCCCCTGGTAGCCCGAGGGTTAAGTGCAACAGCAGATGCCATACTTCTCTGACATGTGATAATAAATTTTGAATTGAATTTGCCTCGAACATTATTAAACATTTATGATTTTTAAATGTCAAAGTTATGTTTCTACTTATTATGTATCTGCTTTGGATGTTATTAAACTTTTATGATTTTTAAATGTCAAAGTTATGTTTCTGCTTATTATGTATCTGCTTGGAGGTTATTTAACATTTATGATTTTAAAATTTCATTAAAAACAGAAAAACACAAAAAAGAACAAAAAAAGAAAAAATATAAACAAAAGAAAAAAGAATACAAGAAATTGAAAGAAAATGAAAAAAAGAAAATAACTCTGCCAAAGCTGGTTCCAAACCCAGTCGAAAAAAGAGGAGGATTTTCTTTTAAATCTTTTAAAAAAATTACAGGAATGATGAATCGCTGATGAATCGTCCTAGATTCTCCCACCCGCCGTCGCCGACACTACAATAATTATCAACACACTTCCTAACTTCAATCAGTCAAAGTGTACAATAAGGACAATAAATTTTCAGTCATTGCGTAAAATCGCTGTTTTTTTAGTCATTGTATACAATGCCTGACCGAATCAGTCATTGTGTCAACTGGCTGAAAATGTTAGTCATTGTATACAATGACTGATTGTACACATTGACTGTAACATATATACGTCTTCCCCAAGGAAGGGGTTAATCAACACTTCAGGCTGGCAGAACGCAATCGTTTCAAACCCTTCCAATTTGTGATTTGTGTTCTTGTCAATTATTTCAGTTGCATAACAGTTAAAGTACACTGTCACTGGTTGCGGTCTGTCAACTGGATTGCTTCAATAAAAAAATTAAACGCATTTTGATGTTCAGAAAAGCGCGAATTTATAATGGGCGAATTTGTTCAATAGGCATATAACGCAACTTTTATGTTTACGCGTTGGGGGTTTTACCTACGACTAATATCGAAGGAAAAATGAAGCCGACGAAAATTAGGTCAATGTCCTAGAATAGATTGTGGCAGGAACTTAGAGAAAGAAGTCTTGGAATTTCTGAACAATAAAAAGTTGTCTCATGCTAGAATATATTGCGTAATTACACAACGTTTTAAAGGTGTAGTTAAAGACATCAATATTATTCGACATGAGTTCTGTAAATATATATTAACTTTTCAAATTATATGAAGGTGTCTTAAAAGACTCGAAAGAGACTCATTGAAACAAATCTAATCTAATCTAAGCAAGTCAATTGCTTCGGTAACGTGTGGTGGATAACACGCTGGCATGGAGAGCGAGCGAAACAGAGATCGAGCCTTGTTGAGCGGACGTGCTTTGTAGACTGCTATTAGCGCCGTGCATTGTTTTGTTAGTAGTTAAGATTGATGTTAATTAAGATTGTGGTATAACTTATTATTATTATCGTTATCATTATCATTATTGTTATTGGTAGATTTAATGGCAGTGTCAACGTTATCGTTATCGTGATCATGAGCGTCGTCGTCATCATCATCATTATCGTCGTCGTCGTCGTCGTCGTTGCCGTCGCCGTCGTCGTCATCATCACCACCACCATCATCATCATCATCATCACCATCACCACCTTCATCATCATCATCATCATCATCATCATCATCATCGTCGTCGTCGTCATCATCATCATCATCATCACCTTCGTCGTCGTCGTCAACGTTAAACTGGCAATAGACTTACTTACTAATCTTACTACATGTAGGTCTACAACTACGGAAAGATCTTTAGCACTATGTCTTTTTCGAATGAATTACACGTCGCTCAGGTTCATGAGTAGTAATATTATTGCTCCAGCCTCTTGTCCTGCGTAGCCTATCTAAACAGCAGCTGTGTTCCTTATTGTAGGTTGCCTCGAATGGTGGTATAATTATGGTCGCCCATTGTAACATGTGTTCGATCTTCTGAGATGGTTGCTGTGTATTGGGACCTTGAGACTCAAGTCCTTCGAGTGGAGCTTCGTAATTATATGATGGAGCTTCATAAATGATTATTGGTGACGGTGACAGCATTTAGCAACTTCAACGAGAAAATTGTTAAATCGCGCGTTGACCAAAGTATTTAACAGCTTGCGAAAAATTATTTAAAGGTGTCTAAGAAACGTTCCTTACATTTGGTTTTTTAACGACATCTTGCGGCACACATTTCGACTGTGAGGTTTGGCTTAGAACCGTAAGTGAACATAATACACCAATTTTTTAAAATTATTATTTCAAAGTTTAACGTCATCCTATGACAACAAAGGCCGTTGTCGACAATTATATAAGATAAGCGTATAGAGTATGCAGTAAAAACAAACTTACATCATCCTAAAAACAATGGAGCTTTACAATCGCATGCAATGACATTCAATTTTTAGAAAAAACATAGATTAGTTCCTGTCCTGGGCACGGCGTTAAACTGCATCCATCCTCTGCCACAGGGAACCAACAACGTCCCTATGCCGGTCCTAAGCCCGGACAAAACGAGGAAGGTTTGCCAGATGGGTGGCGATACACTGGCAGTGAAAAACCAAGACGATTGTAATCCGCCAAAACCACGACACAAGTGACATAGCGACCCAGATGCTTCAAGGTGTCATGATGTGGAGCAGACATGCACAGGTCGGTCAGGACAGACTGATGGAGAGGGTCGGGGGAAAGAGCGTGGGACACATACGGGCATTGACCCACGTTGTCCTTCGTGCCTCTTTTTCACGATTCTCTTCAATCAGACAAGGTGGTTTAGATGCTCCAAGATGTTAATGGTATGGAGCAGACCTGCTGACCAGACCGGTTGAAGCTGGGCAACATGGCACGAGACAGACTCAGACATAGAGTGGCGTCGGACTCTTACGGGCATTGAGCCTATGGATGTTGATGATGATGATGAGATTAGTTCGTTTGACACTCGCTCTGAAATAGATACAATGTAATAAAATGATCTAATGCATATGTATTATTGTTCATTGATTAATTGTATCTCACAAGTGTTTGTAACAACAACACTAGTAATCAAGCTGATTACTTGTATTTAGCGCTGAAAATTTTGCTTCGTCATTAGACAATGATACTTCGTAAATGAAAATAGTGCTGACGTTAGCAGCATTATCAATAGACTGAATAGAGTAATAGCATTGTGATAGACAGAGCCATCTAAAAAGGGAAGGAATTCATAAGCCTTGAGCTGACCAAAAGTATATCAGCTTGTCCAATATTACTTAAAGGTGTCTAAATAATGCCCTGTACATTTGTTTTTGAGTGTCTCACGAGTCTTGCGGCAAACAAAGCCGTTCATATCAACCGCGAGATTTAACCTAGTACATTTATGTAAGCATGATTCACCGATTCTACGAAGCTGAATAATATATATATATATAAATATATATATATATAAATATATATATATATATATATATATATATATATATATATATATATATATAATGTGGTAACGATCCGCGAGGGCATGGATTAGCCTTCCCGGAAAATCATTGCGGAATTAAATCGTTAATGGTGCAGTTTTATCCCTGATCGTTACCCCATTTTGCTTAGGCCCTTTCGGCACCCTGGCCCGCAACCTGCTGAAGAAATATTGCCTCCGAAATGTCATTGTGAAGATTTCACATCCAGAAAAAAACGAAGCATGATATTCGCTTTTGAAACTAAAACACCTTTAAATGTTATCTTAAACGCTATATATAATTAAGTCGGATTCTAGCATTATCTTGCACTGTTCTTTTCTCAGCCATCGCTGTGTACTGTAACAAGCATCCTTCAAGTTTGTCTATCTGTACTACAATCTAAACTAAGCAATGCGCCAACATACCGACCCGAGTGAACAATCTATAATATTATAACCGCTTCTGAAACTAAAACACCTTTAAGTGATATTTTAAACGGTGTATAATACGCAAGTCGGCTTCATGCAAGCGGGAGTTGATGCTTGATGCCTTGTACTGCTCTTTCAGTTCCGTCCATGATCTCATGTTGTTCACTCTAGTTGGGTATTTTAGCGCATTGGTTAACACGCTGGCAATGGAGACCGAGGGGTAACGATTTCGCGCCCCATAGGGCGGACATGCCTTGTAGGCTGATATTAGTGACGTGTATAATTATTGCAGGCTGTCTGTTCTGTTAGTAGTCAAGATTGGTGCTAATTGAGATTGTTGCAAACTTATTATTACTATTGTTATCGTTAGCTTCAGCGTCATCATCATCATCATCATCATCATCATCATCATCATCATCATCGTCATCATCATCATCATCACCATCATCATTATCATCGTCGTCGTCGTCATTTTCGTCGTCATCATCACCACCATCATCAGCAGCAGCTTCAACCGTGGGCTCAATGCCCGTAGGTTTCCGATACCTTATACGCAATGTATCTCCACTTGAGTCTGTCTTGGGCCGCATGTCCCACCTTCTGCAGATTTTCTCCGCATCAATCTTTAGGTATTAAGGATAAAACTCATTTGCAGTGTCCACGCTGTAGCCGGGAGCGCCTCTGAATAAGGAGCTGGAATGGGCGCTGTAGTAAATTTGAGAAATAAATCAATAGAATAAAATTAGCTATGTCATCCGTCCACTCTCGATGCGGCCGTCCTCTCTTGTTTGCCGCAAGATGTCGTGAAACACTCAGCAAAATTTAACAAATTTTTTAGACACCTTTATATAATATTCTACTCGCAATTAAATGCTTCCGTCGACTCGGGTCACGTCAATAATTTCTTAGGTGTTGACTACAACCCTCACAATTAGGCTCATAATACTCTTGCCTTACTTGACTTATGGCCCTGGCGAGGCTTGCGCCCGCATCAGCCGCTCCTCTATGGATGGCCTCCAATCGACCTTGTCCTGTGCTGTCCGCGTCGCCTCTCCCACGGTTAATCCATCGTCAGACAGTCCTTCTCCACCATATCCATCCAACGTTTCCTGCGCCTGCCTCTTCTCCTCTTCCCATGCACATACCCTTGCAGTGCCACTTTTGAGTATCTCCTACTCTGCATTCTGATGACATGTCCGAAGTATCGCATTCTTATCTGTATCCTGTCCACAATGTCTCGCTGTATTCTCAGTCTGCTGCGTATTTCCGTGCTCTTTCTTTTTCTTTCCCTCCTTGTGAGTTGTGACTGATCCCTTCTATCCTTCGCAGGCAAATAATTTCAAATGCCCTCAATCGTCTTTTCTCTGTCTCCTTCAGCGGTCAGATAAAATTAATGATATTCATGAACTGATTAACACAGTCTCGTTAAAGTGAAACAAGACCCGCTAAGTTTACTAAAAAATTCAATTAAGACACCCATTTTTAGTCGAACATACGCGCTATAAGTTCCCCATGCATCTACAGTTTTTACTCATTTCGTGAGGTCAGTCAGTATTATTTGTCGAAACAAATCCGATAGAAACCGGTTCCAGTTACGCAATTGAAACAATTCACAAGAACGCAAATGACAGAATACATAAATCTTAACTACTAACAAAATAGACAGCCTGCAAAGCACGACCGTCCAACGGGGCTCGATCTTGGTACCTCTCGCTCTCCATACGAGTGGGCCTGCAGATGGAAGGCTCTAATGATCTCATAATTATATCGAATGCAACTCGACCTAGTTTTAAAACGCGTTCAGCAACATCCAATATTTACTCAGCATTGCAGCTTTTGTACGACACTGATTCAAAAGGTTCGTCAGATGATGGCTCAACGTGTGCCTCTATAGCTCAGTGGCAGAGCACTGGTCTCGTAAACCAGGGGTCGTGAGTTCAAACCTCATTGGAGGCAAACAGTGTTTTGAAGAACCCCCTCCTAAATCAACGAAGATATATCATTAGACGCGTGGAAAAATGGAGGGGTGGATGCATGGAAGAATAGTAAGCATAATTCAAGATGGAAAGGAACTTTTCTTTATTTCAGTTTAATGAGTAAATTGGATATTTATAGCTTCGGAAAGATCTGAACAAAAGGTGTCGATGCAAGTCTGGGCAATTTTTAAAATCCTATCACTCGATCATACACGACATTGAAACTCGGAAAAAAATGGTCCATAGCAGGGATGCCACTCATTGATTTTTCCACATAGATCTATGTTTTTGGTCCTAAATTGTTCGTGCATTTTCAGGCAAAAACAGATGAAAGACGATAAAACGGTCGAAAAGTGAAAAACTACAGGAAAAGTCTTCATAAAATTGAGCGAAAATATTTTTTAAAACACTTTTTACCTAAATGCTGAAAAGGTCATCAATAATTTCAAGCGTAGGACCTTCGTCCCTCCCTTTAAAAAAATCTACGTATTTCTAATATAAAATTTGAATCTAGCCTTTTCTAGACTTTTTACTGATCAGATCATACTTTTTTAGAATACAGAGTTGCATACCTGGGCCGAGATGCACAAGAGGGTATAACTCATACTCTTTGCGTAATTGTGCCCTATGCGTGAGTAGTGGGTAATTTCCGTATGCATGGCTTCTGATTAGCGAATTACGATAGGTACATGTATAACGTTATGCGAACTCGGGGGCAGGTATAAGCCCGCTACTCCAAAGGTCAACAATAGACAGCCGACTTTGCTGGACCGCGTGAACAATAGACGGCCGTTGAGATTTCCCTGTGGACCGTCTATAGGTCTTGATCTGTTCACCCCACGCTGGCAACGACCGCATATAAATATCTTTCACGCATGCGCGCTCAGCTCTAACCTATTGAATTGGGGAGAGAGCAAGCGTCATGCATCGTCGGGTGCAAGGAATGTGTAGATTAGTTATTCCCTTCCAAATCTATCTTAATGCATACCACTACCAACGACTACGCCTGACCTAGTTACGTTTGGAGGAAGGTCCACGTCTTAGGTAGCCTATACCTTCCGTTGTGCATCTCGGTCCAGGTCGTTAAACACTGAATAAAAGAACAAATGTAAATAATTATTTGGACACCTTTACATAATTTTCCACCAAGTTATAAATATTTCTGAGACTTACGGCTCATCAATATCTTCACTAGAACTTCAAACATAAATGTAACAATAATATTATTAGCCTACACTACTGCTAATTCTGCCATTGTCAAGAGATAATCTTATTCCCACCTCCCCCGGCCCGTTAAAGCTTTCCTGGGGATGAAATAATCTATTCCCCGGAAGGACTATACCGGCATAGACTAGCTATCCGGGGGATAAACCATTCTACCATTCAATTTGAAAATGAGTAAAATTAATGGAAAAATTTCATGCTGTTGGTGTATACTTGTGCTAATGGAGTTGACCAAAATTAATGGTTCAATTGGCGAATCCAAAGGCGTCGGAGTCAGTCAGCTAAAGGTGGAACTGGTTGTAGGTTTGGTGGAATGGTTGAAATGATAATTGGGGTCGTAGGAAGATGAGGTGGAGAAACTGTGTGGAGTCGAATTGTCCTGGAATCATAGAAGGAAAAGACGAACACCTTAGCACACTTGCAACAGTTAAACCATTTTCAGCTTTTAGGGAATTTGCAAAACGTGGTGCGAATTTTAGTGATGAATTGACGGAAGGCCAAAGCAGTGTTACAATGGAGGATCAGGAGCGTGTTGAACGAAGATGATACTCGCTTAAAGTTAATTTTGAAAGTTCACAACAATATTTATATTAAATGGTCTTCCCTTAAAAATGGTGTTTTAGAAGTTGATATCCAATGCGCAACAATATCCACCATCAACAGAGACAACACCCTTGAAGGCACACACCGCTCTAGATACTGGGACCGGGAAGAATTGAGGACATTGAGCAAATTGATTTTTATTAGCACCTAAAAGAGCCACTGGTAGTCCATGTAACAGATAAATTTTGGTAGCCTGAGGGTTAAGTGTCTGAAGTAATCGTTTTGCAGTTCGCTAATTATAACACCTTTAAATAGCAATATACAGCGCTATTAAAACGTTAATCTGTTCACTGTAATTGTGCACTGTAATTGCATGGCTAAAGCTGTTAAAATCACCGTCTAGTACCTTGCTCATAAGTGCTATAATATGCCGAGCAAATTTCTGTCCAGGGTAACGACCTCTGTTGTCATAGACCCTGGTCAAATCGGATCCACTCCACTGTAGCATTAGTCATTCTGCTGGAATTTGATGATGATGATGATGATAATGATGATTTTTTATGATGACGAATATGTTGAATATCATGATGGCGATGATGATGATGACGACGACTACGACGATGATGATGACCTTGCAGTAGACCTTCTTTCCAGCACAAGTGAAAACCGTGACGGTTGAGATACTAATGGAGTTGACCAAACAACTCCGATGTAGTGTCGCAGGACTGTTTTAAAGAAATTTTTAGAATTGCACAACTCTTTCTTTCCTTTCCCATCCTTTATGGCAATTTACTTCCAATCTGATGATAATGACCATTTTTGCTAGTTTTAACTGTACAGAAGTGCTTCTACAACTGCACAAATCCATTTAGAACTGCACATTTTGTGTACAACTGCACGCTAAAAAATGTCTTGCGTCGGAGATAATTATTTGTCCAAGGGTTCGATTGGCGAAGCCAAAGGCGTCGGAGTCAGCAGTACAAAAGGTGGAACTGTTTGTAGGTCTGGTGGAAACTAGAATTGGAGTCGTAAGAAGAAGAGGTGGAGTTGTTGTATGGAGTCGAATTGTTATGGAATCGGAGAAAGAAAATATCACATTGTGTTTAAGACGGACTCATTAGTACACTTGCAACAGTATTGCTTGACATTTTCAGCTTTGAGGGTTTTGCAAAATGTGCTGCGAATTTTAGTGATTTATGTGATAGAAAGGCGAAGCAGTGAAGTGAAAGATGATTGACAGATGGAGTGTGTTTGGAGGTTTACAACAATATTTATATTGAATATACTTCCCCTTAAAAATGGTGTCTTAGAAATTGAACGAATGCGAGAATATCTATAATACGCATTCGCTATTAGTGGTAGGACTTGAATATTACAGCCTTCTTTTTACCGAGATTATGGCTGTGGCTATATCCGGGACTTTTGCAAGATAGACCTCAAACTGCCAGTGTGTTTTGTTTTGTAAAACGTGCTGCGAATGTTAGTGATGAGGTGATAGAAGGGCGTAGCAGTGTAATGGAGGATGAGGAGCGTGTTGAATGAAGTGGCTGGATGGTGAACAGTTATTATCTGGAAGACGGACGGTTTGACTAGTCTTCGAAGTTTACAACAATATTTATATATAATAAAATTGTCATAAAAATGGTGTTTTAGAAGTTGAATGATTGCGAGATAATAATAATTATATCCCTAAGCATTCGCTATTGTACATGTAGCTTGAATTACATGTACAGCATTCTTTTTATCTTGATTATGGTTTTGGTTGCGATCGGGACTTTTGCAAAAGATAGAAATTGTTGAAGACTGTAGTAGCTGAAAAGAAATCAATGTTAAAGAGAACTTGCAAATTAAATAATGGTGTGCTCTGATGAAAGATTTCGTGACTGGAGTTATATAGATGCAGACGAAATTTTGGGCGATTATACGGATGACTAAAAAAACCGTCGAAACGATGCGACTGTGTTCGAAATAACCCTCCTGATTACCCGGATGGACGTCACATGCATCGCCCGTGACGCATCAGAAGAATACGATCTGTGATTGGCTGAGACTTCATATTCCTTCGATAGGCCACTATTATATAATACGTCCCTGGTTTTACTAACCAGGTCAACCACATTATTTTGTTATTCAGAGCCTCAATTTGACTCTTTGTAAGCTAAAACTAAAAGTGCACTATTAACGATTTAATTCTACAAAAATTTAATGCGGATAGGCTAATCTGCTCATTCCGGATTGGTGCCCTATTTTGTTTAGGCTCCTTCGGCACTCCGGTCCGAAAAATGCTTTAAAAAAATTTGCCATTGAAATGCCAGTCTAAAGATTTCATGCCGCAAAAATAATATCTCAAGTGTAAGCTGATATAATATAGAGTGAGGCCTATAGCGGTCAGTCGAGTGTTTGTACAACTAGCGGCGATGGGCCAGACAGCAGCTGCGTTTTTGGCGCGCGTTTCCAGACGCCTTGGCTAGACACGGCCGATCGAGGGTTGCGCGTACGAAAGAGAGATAGAGAGAAGGAAGGAGTGTGGGAAGGAAGAGTGGCGAGATAGGCTGTGATTAGTGTAGTAGTAGGAGTTGACTAGAGTTATGGAGAAGCGTGGTAGTTGCTGTGATAATGCCAGGATAGACATTATCGTGTTGTTGCTTTTTTTTCATTTACGTTGGATTTGATTATAATATACTATTAACCTGTCGTCGTTGTCGTTGAAGTAAAACAGTGAAAGACTGCAGAATATAAACTTTAACTAGACAGTAGATTAAAGTCAGTTAAGTCAGTAGGGATAGGCTTAGGCTACTGATGAACGATATTGAAAAGCTACCGAGGAGACTGGAGGTCAACTAGAGGATAGAAGGGGTTGACATTAATTGGTGCAGCACGGTGGGATTCGAATCTGCGAACGGTTGGATTTGTATCTACGAACGGTGTGATATTTCTCTACGGATGTTGTGATTCTTCTCTACGGATGTTGTGATATTTCTCTACGGATGTTTGGATATTTCTGCGGACGCTGATATTCTCATCTATTCGGGCGCTGTGTTTTTCTTATCTACACACGCTGGTATTCTCATCTGAGATACGAAAGGAACGATATCTGGGACTTTATCGCAACTACGGACATCAAGTAAGCATAATAGCCGTTTTTTGCACTTAGAACACCTTTAAATAAAGTTTTAAACGCCATATATAAATAAGTCAGCTTCACACAGTTGGTGAATTATCGCCACATACAGCGATAAGTTAAATCTCACAGTCAATATGTGACGCAAGATGTCGTCAAACACTCATCAAAAAACATATCTAAAGGACATCATTTAGACACCTTTAAAATAAAATTCCACAATTGATTAAATGCTTTGGTCAACTTACGACTCATCAACTTCTTTCTAGTTGACTTCAACCTTAAAATTACTCTTTTACTAATGCTGCCACTATCATCTCTAATCATTTACATGTATGAAGCTCCATTTTATAATTACGAAGCTCCACTCAATGGCGCTGAGTAACTGACGGACTCGAGTCTCAATGTCCAAAAGCACCATAACCACCTCAAAGGATCGAACCCAAGATCTCATGTTACAAGGCATAGATGGTGTAAACAATGGGCATCATTGGGGGCAACCTACAATAAGGCACACAAATGTTTAGATACTGAGAACAAGCGCAGTTCCTACTCAAGATCCTGAAAGAAGTGTAATTCATTCGAAAAGGGTCAAAGAACCTACAGGAGTTGTAAGTTTAGTACTAATGTCGTTTTAACGATGACGACGACAACGAAGATGACGATGATAAAATGACGGTGATGATATTAAAACACTTCGTTTTATTGGCATAATTGTTGCGGTTATTTTGGAATCCGGGTCTGAATTTTAATGAATGTATGATAAAAATGCACCATTAACGATTTAAGCAAAGATAGGCCCCGTCGACACCCTAAACCTGCTAAAAATATGGCCACGTGGAGCGCCCTTGCAAAGATTTCAGGCCAAAAATGATCTCTGAGCTAAGCTTAGTGGCCGCTTTGGACCTAAAACACCTTTAAGGATAATATTTCACTCTATATATAAGCACGTCAGGTCCAATAATCGTAAATTGTGTTTTTTGTAGTCGGTAATGTATCGCAGTCGATTTGAACGGCCTTGTTTACCGCAAGATGTCGTTAAACACTTAATGAAAAAACAAAATATAAAGACATATTAGACACCTTTAACTACTCTTCTCCAAAATATCAAATGCTTCCTCCAACTCGCAGTTTATGATCGACACTATTACAGAATTGGATGGGTAGGGCCCACTACTACAACCACCATCATTACAGTGCGTTTGCAGGCGGTTCATTTAAGTATCTACTTACTTACTTACTTATTACTCAACTGCTACTGTTCTTGCCGCTGTGACCACCGCTAATCATTTATGAAGCTCCACTGTATAATTATGTCGAAGCATCACTTGATGGCTCTAAGTAACTGAGTGAAAGGACTTGAATCTCAGCGTCCCTATACACAGCAACCAACTCAGAGGTGGCGCATTATATAACACACTGGCATTGAGATCAGCGAATTATAATTGTGCTCTTTCTTTGTTTAAAACCTGTTTGCTCCTTATAGCTGCTAAGACATATTTTAGACACCTTTAAATAATCTTTCACATGCTATTAAATTCTTCTTTTAACTATCAATTCGTCAATGCTGAATCAACACTATTACTACTGCTAATGCTGAGACCGTCACGTGTCACCACTAATCATTGATGAAGCTCCAGTATATAATTACGAAGCATCACTTGATGGCGCTGAATAACTGAGTGAAGGGCTTAAGTCTCAAGGTCTCAACACACAGCAACCATATATGGGGATCGAACCCGTAATCTCCAGGTTACAAGGCAGATTTGCTAACCAACAGAGGCGGATCCAGGGGCCACCATTCAAAAATGTGCACACGAATGTGCCCCCCACCCCATTAGGTTTCAAGAAGCTTTCAATCAATTCAGCGAGGAAAGATGATAGAGAAAATGACTGAAACGACAGATCAAGAACATTTTTTTCACTTTTGTTAGCAGTGCCCAAGAGATTTCAATTAAATGGCTAAATGGTCATCAGCCATTAAATACTTTCAGCAGGGAAAATTGGTATATTTTCAAGACTTTTCGACCAAATGACTAGAAAAGTGTCATCAGATTTTTCGGCCTAAGATCCCAAAAAATTGTCCGACCCAAGGCCGAAAAATTTGCCCCCCCCTGCCTTCAAACTTTTTTCCGCCCCTGCTAACCAATGCGCAACCATATCCCACCATCAATAGAGACAACACCCTTGAAGGCACACACCGCTCTAGATACTGCGGACTGGTGCAAAACGAAGTACTACTCACACTGGGCCAAGTAAGAATCGAAGGTGTCAAATATTGATACCGATAAGTGCCACAGAATCAAAGGTGTCAAATATTGACACCGATAAGTGCCACAGAATCGAAGGTGTCAAATATTGACACCGATAAGTGCCACAGAATCAAAGGTGTCAAATATTGACACCGATAAGTGCCACAGAATCGAAGGTGTCAAAAATTGACACCAATAAGTGCCACAGAATCAAAGGTGTCAAATATTGATACCGATAAGTGCCACAGAATCAAAGGTGTCAAATATTGACACCGATAAGTGCCACAAATAAAGCTTAAGGGCTAAGAAGTCGTGTTGCAGTTCGAAGTCAAAGCAGTTAATTGAACACCTTTAGTTATCAATATCCAACGCTATTAATATCAATCAAATTGACTCCGTTTTAATTGAACCTCCGCTAAGAAGTGGTGTGTAACAACTTCGCTAAACAGCAGCCTATCTAACCAAAGAAACATAATGTCAACAACGTTTTTTTGTTGCCGCTGCACCACAGTTGTTTAAATAGAACTTTTCGCCATTTATTCATTTTTTGATTAAAGTGCACTATAAACAATTTAATTGGGCAAAGATTTTTTGGAGACAGGTTAATCCAGTCCCTCCCAGATCGCCACCCCATTTTGTTAAGGCCATTAATATTTTCGGCACCCTAGCCCGCAACGTGCTGGAGAAATATTGTCACTTAAAATAATCATTGCAAAAATTTCACACCTTCCAAAAATTGAACTAATCAAAATAGCCGCTTTTAGACTTATACACCTTAAAATAATAATTTCAATGGCGTATATAAATAAGTCAGCTTCGAACATTCTGTGGATAGTGTTTGTCTGCAACATCAAGAAAGGCTCTAGCTTCCAAAAGCAGTGCGGGTTTTAGAGGATCGAACCAGTAATCTGAGCGTTATAAGGTGATTGCATGCTCTAACCAATGGACAACCATGTCCCACAATCAACAAAGGATACATCCTAGAAGCATGGCCGGATTAAAAAATGTGCAGGCATTGTTCAGTAAAAACTGTGAGTGCCCAACCTTACAGAATCACTAAAAAAGAACACACAAAGGGTCACATTAGGGTTAGCGCACGCCCGGGTGCTATGATTACCTTCCAATGGTCCCTTGTAAGAACCTACCGGTCCTCCACGTACGTATTATAAAAAAACTGGTCTAGTACCTTGCTCATAAGTGCTGTAATATGCCGAGCAATATTCTGTCCAGGGTAACGGCCTCTGTTGTCATAGACCCTGGTCAAATCGGATCCATCCATCCATCCAGTGTGTTAAATGAGTCCTTAAACATACGGCTTATCAATATCA
This sequence comes from Lumbricus rubellus, assembly GCA_945859605.1. Lineage (NCBI taxonomy): Eukaryota > Metazoa > Annelida > Clitellata > Crassiclitellata > Lumbricidae > Lumbricus > Lumbricus rubellus. The sequence goes on from OX243821.1 coordinate 2,108,566, forward strand.
CTGGGCATAACTGTATTAATCACTGTCAAAGCTGCAGCCGACCATGTCACCACTAATCATTCCTGATGAAGTTGATGACGACGACAAAAACGACGACGACGATGATGATGATGTTGATGATGACGATGACGACGACGATGATGATGATGAGGATGATGACGATGATGATGCGTTATTTAATGCTAAACTTAATAGGCCTATGAGATGGCTGTATACTGGAGCTTCATAAATGATTAGCGGTGGCGCATGAAATAACATACTGGCATATTTATCGGTAGAGCTGAGTTCGATTCCCAAAGTCCTCGTATGATAAACGTGCTTTGTAGACTGCTATTAAAGCCCCTATAATAAATCTAATTTAATTGCAGGCTGTCTGTTCTGTTAGTTGCTAAGATTTATGTATTCTGTTTTCTTGTGAATTGTTTGAACCTCGTATTTGCACAGACCCACACAGGATTGTTCACAAAGCAGATTAGAAAAATTATATAATTATAAGAAGGTTCGAATTTGTAACAGACTTTGTTAAAAAAACACTCAGAAAAAGAACGCAAATACAAAAATTAGACACCTTTAAAAAATGTTCTACAAGCTTTCAAATACATCCGATAGCTCACAGTTCATCAATATATTTCCGGTTACTGCCTTCTGTAACCCAAACAGACTAAAATAATACACGCGAAAAGACAAATTAGACACCTTTTAAAAATATTCCACAAGCTTCTAAATGACACGGTCAACTCACGTTTCATCAATTTTTAACTGTTGGAGTCTTCTACATTTTCTACAACCACAACAGACTATTATATTATTAGTCTTAGTCTACTGCTAAGGCCGCCACCACAGCCACCATCTTTTTAAATTTTATTAAGCTCCACTATATAGTTACGAAGCTCCACTCTATAGCACAGAATAACTGAGTAACACTACTCCTAATACAATAGCTGCAATAGCAACCATCCAAGAGAATCGAACCTGTCTTTGTTCGCTCTATAAGGCAACCGCTCTAGCCAACTAACAACCATAATTATCGCTCAATCAATATATTGAACACCCTACAAATTGCACACCTATTTAGATGCACAGGCGCTGAATTAAAAAAATCGATAGGCAGGAGGGGGGTCAAGATCCGGAGAGTCAGACGAGGAGTTAGAGATACGACTATCCTATGATGGATGATGTTTAGAGTTAGAATGGTGAGGGTGAAAGTGAAGAAATAAGGATAGGATCCATGAAAAGCTCATTTTTAGACTTACTTATAATTATAAACCGTAGAAAAATGTATTTAAAGGTGTTTTATGTTTCGAGTGAAGGATCTGGATATAGCGAGAGGTCGAGTTTGTACGAGCGCCTGTGTTGGCGCCACTTAGAAGATTACTTCTCAGAGGTGCTCGCGACTACAACGCGGACACTGAATCGGAGTTTCACGCCGAAGTGCATGAGCAATTTCGATTGATGGATTTGCACAATGTAATACGCGGCGGCTTGAGGTGGATTCCGCTTAGAAAGGACGAATTCGCTCAATGTAACACCACGTTTAATTAGCGCATTCTATTTGTAGGCAAATTATGGTTCACCGAATTTTTGAAACTGAAATATATATATATATACATTATTAATATTCTTACTTAAAGGTGTTTATGTCCAAAGCGGCTCTTATGCTTATTTCGGATGTTTAGATTTGGGTGTGATTTAAATATTATTTGCAATGACGTTTCAGTGGCAATATTTCTTCAGGAGGTGGCGGGTCACCATGTTTAATTAACCCTTTTGTGATTGCCCTGGCTTGAGCTTCCACAGTGAGGTTTACCGTACAGGGTTACCACATGTTTTGTTAATCCGGTTCTGAACTTGAATGTTTGTATGCTATTACAGTTCATTATAAAAACCTAATTTCGCAACGAATTTCTGGGGACGGGCTAATACAACCCCTCCCGGATCGTTCCCCCAGTTTTCTTAGACCCCAACGGAACCCTGGTCCGCAGCCTGCTAATATTAAAATGCCATTGAAATGCCAAGGTTTTCACAGGCAAAAATAAAATGCTCAAGTATGCATAATAAGTATTATAGCCGCTCGTGGACTTGAAAACACCTTTAAATCAATATTTTAAGCGGTATATATATAAGTAAGTGAGCTTCGTACAATCGGTAGTTGTATACATCCCCGTTTTTCTCAGCCATCCTCGATGCGTAAGTCGGTCGCATCTTGTACCGTTATCATGCTCCATTGGAAACACGCTGGCACGGAGAGCGTGAGGTAACGAGTTCGAACCCATATGACGGTCGTGCTTGGTAGGCTGCTATTAGCGCCATGTATAATTATTGCAGGCTGTATGTTCTGTTAGTAGTCAAGATGTTAATTGAGATTGTTGCATAACTTATTAATACTATCGTTGTCGTAATCGTTAGCTTCAGCGTCATCATCGTCGTTGTCGTCGTCGTCGTCATCATCATCACCACCACCATCTTCAACAACATCTTCAACAACATCAAAAACAAAAGCAGCATAAACCGTTGACTCATTGCACGTTTACGTGTCCGATGCCTTTAACACAATGTCTCTTCAATCTGTGTTGGTCCGCATGTCCCAGCTTCTTCTCCGCACCGATCTACAAAGTCATTTGTCCATCGTTTGTTTGCCGCAAGATGTCATTAAGCACTTGATTTTTAAATCAAAAACGTTATTTAGACACCTTTAAATAAATCTATTCTATGTATTAAATACTTACATCAACTCACGGCTAATTATTGTTATCACTTATTTTGTTACAACAGTTGCCACCACTATAATTAATCTACTGCTACTGTTGCCGACAACATCACCAATATCGTGGATGCCACTCATGGATGTTTCTACCTAGGTCTATGTTTCGTTGCCCCATTTTGGCACCTTGGCCCGCAACCTGCTAAAAAATTGCCACTGAAACGCAAATGTAAAGATTTCACACCCATGAAAGAAATCTGAAAAACGCATAAAAGCCGTTTCTGCACTTATAACACCTTCAAGTAGAATTCTCAACGGTTTATATAATATGGTCAGCTTCGCGCAATTGGTGGATTATACATAAACCCAAATCTCACAGTCAATATTAAGGGTCTTGTGTGCCGCAAAATGTCGCTAAACTCTCAACAAAAAACCAAGGACATCTTAGACACCTTTAGGTTTTATTCCAAAAGCTATTAAATGCTTTGGTCAACCCGCGACTTATAACTTGTTTTCTTCTAACTGACTTCAACTATATTGCAGATGACTCCACCGTGACGTTTACACCATCACCACTAATCATTTATGAAGCTCCATTATATAATTACGAAGCTCAACTCGATGGCGCTGAGTAACTGAATGACTTGAGTCTCAATCTCCCAATACACAGTAACAGAGTAGCTGAAGGACTTGAGTGTCAAGGATCGAAGCTGTAGTCTTAATGTTGCAATGCAGATGCTCTAACCATTAGTCGACCAAATCGTAAAAAATAGAGGCATAGAGGCAACACCTACCCTAGATGACGCACACGAGCGCGCGAGCGCGCCGCAAACATCTTTTAAACTCAAAGTAAAACACATCCACACACTCACGTGACCACACCAACAAGCATACAATTTTGTGTTGTGAGTAATTCAAAGATGGTAAACGTCGACCTCCCCGCTGCGCCAGACTTGGGACTAGCACTACAATATCGAGCTCCCAGTTATCCTTCGTCAAATACATATTGGACTTTCTATTTCATTTCTTTCTCTTCTCAAGATTGTCTTATTCGACCGAGGTTGGACTGGGAGCGCTCCTGAGTAGTAACCTTAGATAGCGCTATATCAAATTCTCAGTAAAAAATAGATAAATAAAGAAATAAGTAAATAAATGGCATAGGCAGTTACGGGATTGCTTTGTCACTACTCTGTCCGTCTCGGCGTCGGACACCCAGTGGATGGGTTGGCGATTCTCTACCACCATGGGGGGGCCAGGGTGGGGGCGAAAGCCCCCAATTTTTTCCCACTAAGACGCAGCTATTGATTTTAAACTTTGTACCCAGACAGAGGGCCCTCATAACCACACGGTGGACGGGTTGGCTAATGTCTACCACCAGGGGGGGGGGGCGAAGACGGCAGTTTATTAAGCACCTTTTTAAACGCTTGCATAACCATTATATAAATGGTGAGAGCAGATTACGCAAATTTACGCGTACCGGTGAAGGTCGAAGTTAGCGGTGGAGTGTTGTGGGGTGGGTGGGGTGGGGTGTGGGTGGAAAGTGTGAGGGTAGGTGGGTGGTGAGAAAATATTTCCCGAAACCCCATATTTCACGGGTGGAATACAGGTCGAGAAGTCGGAGTGCGGTGGGGTGTTTTTGGGTGGGTTTCGGGCGGAGGGGTTGGGTGTGGGGTGGGCTGGAGGGGTGTGAGTGGTTGGGAGTGGGGTGATGGTGGGGTGGAGAGGGTCTGGGGTGGAAGGGTTGGGGTGCATAAGTGGGGTCTGGAGGAGTGGGGTGGAGGGGTGGGGTGGAGAGGTGGGGTAGGGTGAAGATTGGAGAAGGTAAGGAGGGTGAAGGAATGGGGGTGTGGAGGGGTGGGGGTGGAGAAGTGTGGAGGATGTAGGGGTGGGGTGGAAAGGTTGGGTGGGGGAGAGATGGGGTTGGGTCGTGGGGTGTTTTTGGTTGGGTTTGGGGCGGCGGGGTTGGGTGTAGATGTGCGGTGGGAGTGGAAGTGGGTGTGTGAGGGGGTGGGGTGGGGAGTGGTGAGGGGGTTGAAGGTGAGTGTTGAAGTGGAGAGAGTTTGGGGGTGGGTGGAGGGATTGGGGTGGATGGGTGTGGGGTGTGGACGTGTGGTGGGGTGGGGTGGAAGTGGTGGAGAGTCGGGTCGAAGGGGAGGAATGGAAAAAAGAGGAGGAATGGGAAGGGTGGAGGGGTTGGGGGTTGAGGGTTGGGGTTTGAGTTGTTGGGCTGGATGGGGTGGAGGATGGAGGGGTGGGACTGGAGGGGTGGAACTGGGGGAGGGATGAGGAAGGGTGGAGGCGTGGGCGGGTGAAGAGGTGGGATTGGAGGGGTGGAGTGGGGTGGGTAGGATGGATGGGGTGGGGGCAGATGGGGTGAGGTGGAGGGACGGAGCGGGGTGTTGAGGTGGGGGTTTGGGGAGGAAGTGAGAGTGGAGAGGGGTGTGGTGGGGTTGTGGCTGCGAATCCTAATTTTCCCGGGCAGCTCCGGGTACCCCAGCTAGTATCGTCATCAGTCAGATCTCACGGTCAATATTAATTAACGGCCTTGTTAAACACTCCACAAAAACCAAATAATTTAAAGGACATCATTTAGACACCTTAAAATAAGATTCTAAAAGCTAATAAATACTATGGTCAACTCAAAACATCAATTTCCCCGTCTTCGTTGACTTCAACCATCACAACAACAACTGATCATTTATGAAGCAGTTAGGAAGCTGTTGTTGTTGATGTTGATGATGATAACGACGATGACGACGACGACGAAGGTGACCATGATAAAACGATGACGTTGAAGATGACGATGACGATGACGTTGAAGATGACGATGACGATGACGTTGAAGATGACGATGACGATGACGTTGAAGATGACGATGACGACGACGATGATGATGATGATGATGACGACGGTGACGATGACGTTGACGACGATGACGATGACAATGACAATGACGACGACGACGACAACGACGATTGTTACCACATTTGTTTAGCCCGGGTCTTAAATTTGTCAACGGGCTAATCCAGACCCTCCCGGATCGTCAACCCATTCTGGTCAGGCCTCTTCGGCACCATAATCCGCAACCTGTTGAAAATATCTCCACGTGGAACGCCATTGTAAAGATTTTAGGCCCTAAAATGAAATCTAAACTAAGCTTAGTGGCCGCTTTTACAATATTCGTTTATTAACATTCAACCTGACAAATCGTAGAATGATTACAAGTACAGGTTATACGATATACGGCCCACTATAGCACGACACGCAGGTCGACTTTACACCAGTGGGCTCGGCTAAAAACACTAATGGCATAAGTGCTGGATCACTCCTGGTTCGGCCAAGCCAGAAGAGGGAGAGGCTATCTTATTTTTCAGCAGAACCGGAGGCAAACAACACAACAGAACAAAGACACCTTTAAGTAAACATTTTAGCTGTATATATAAGTAAATCAGGTCCGATAATCGTTGCATTATGTTTTGAAAATTCGGTTATGTCCCGCAGTCGATATTGAATGGCCTTGTTTGCCGCCAGTTGTTGCTAAACTCTCAATAAAAAAATACTTAGACGTGTGGCCTTGGCGAAGCTTGCGCCCGCATCAGCCGATTCTTTATAGATAGCCTCCAATTGACCCTGTCCTGTGCTGTCCGCGTCGCCTCTCCCACGGTTAATCCCATCCTCAGACAGTATCCTCCTCCACCATATCCATCCAACGTGTCATGGGTCTGCTTCTTCTCCTTCTTCCAGGCACAAAGTCTGCATTTTTTTAATATTTGTTATTGCTCCCAAGTCAATTATACACAGTTCTGGTTTTTTTAACAGATCAGTAAAACTTAGACAACAAATATGACAACAGAACAATTCAATGCAATTAACAGTTCTTGGAATACAAAGGGTATCTGATGACATGTTTAGCTGTGGCAAAAATAAAATACTCAAGTACAAACAAAATTAGACACCTTTAAGTAATTTTATCCAGGCTTTTAAATATTTCCGACGGCTCACGTTTAATCAATCTTCTTCTTGTTGTTTTTTTTCTACAAACCTAACAGACTATAATAATATCGAATTACAATGCCAAATGTAAGGAACGTTCTTTAAACACCTCTAAATCATTCTCAACAAACTTTTAAAAGCTTTGGTCAACGCACGATTCTTCAATTAACACGTAAAAACTGACTATTATTCTATTGCTAATGCTGTCACCATCTATCACTAATCATTTGTGAAGCTCCATTATACAATTACGAAGCTCCAGACGATGGCGCTGAGTAACCGAAGGACTTGAGTCTTAAGGTCCTAATACACAGAAGCCACCTCAGAGGATCGAACCAAGAATCTCCATGTTACAAGGCAGATGTATTGACAATGGGCAAAGATATACCACCATCAATGATGACGACGACGACGACGACGATGATGATGATGGTGATGATGATGACGATGACGACGACGATGACGATGACGATGCGTATTTTAATGCTAAACCTAATAGGTCTATGCGTAAAACAGAAAAGGAGCTAACTTTGAGATGACAATTTACAGTGGAGCTTCATAAGTGATTAGCGGTGGCGCATGGAATTAGTGGCATGGTTTTCGGTAGAGCTGAGTTCGATTCCCAAAGCTCTCGATCGTATGATAAACGTGCTTTGTCGGTTGATATTATAGCGCCTATAAAAATTATAATTTAATTGCAGGCTGTCTGTTCCGTTAGTTGTTAAGATTTATGTATTCTGTGTTCTTGTGATTTGTTTCAACCTCGTATTTGCACACTGTAGCGGGTTGCGGTCTGTCAACTAGATTGTTCAATTTTAAACTAAATTAGGAAAACATTTATAATTATACGAAGGTGCGAAAAAATTTGTAACAGACTTTGTCAAACACTCAATAAAAGAACACGGGAAAAGTAAAAATTAGACACCTTTATAATACTGTACACCAAGCTTTTAAATAATTCCGTCAACTTACGTTTCTTCAAATTTTCTCTTGGGTGGTGTGACTGTGTCTTCTACAACTATAACAGACTATAATTATTATTAGTCTTAGTCAACTGCTAATGCTGCCACCACAGACTAATCGTTTATTAATTAAGCTTCACTATATAATTACGTAGCACCACCCTATAGCACAGAATAACTGAATAAAAGGACTTGAATCTCACTGTTCTAATACACAGAAACCAACTCAAAGGATCGAACTTGCATTTATTCGCTCTATTAGGCAATGCGGTCTAGCCAACTAACCACCATATTATATCCCTCAGTCAATAGATTCAACACCATACAAAATAGACGCCTCTTTAGGTGCACAGGAGCTGAATCAAAACAAAAATGATAGGCATGGGGGGTCAAAATCCGGAGAGTCAGGAGAGGAAGTTAGACATACGGCTAGCCTATGGGGGATGAAGTTTAAAGTTGGAACGGCGTGGGAGATAGGGGAGTAAAAGAATAAGAATGGGTCTCATGAAAAGCAATTTTATTCAGACTTACTTGTAATTATATACCGTAGAACATTGTATTTAAAGGTGTTTTAAGTTTCGAGGGAAAGATCTGTGGGGATATAGCGAGAGGTGGAGTTTGTACGAGCGCTTGTTATAGCGCCACTTAAAGATTATTAATTTTATTCTCAGAGGTGCTCGCGACTACAACGCGGACACTGAATCGAAGTTGCACGCCAAAGAACACGAGCAATTGCGATTGAATGATTTGCTCAATGTAATACGCGGCGGCTTGAAGTGGATTCCGTTTATAAGGGACGAATTCGTTCAGTGTAACACCATGTTTAATTAACCCTTTTGTGATTGCAGTCGGGTTTACTGAACGGAGTTACCACATTTTTGTTAGTGCGGTTGTCAATTTGACTGTTTGTATGTTACAGTGCACCATAAAAACTTAATTTCGCAAAGATTTTCTGGGGACGGGCTAATCCAGACCCTCCCGGATCGTTACCCCATTTTGCTTAGACCCCTTAATACGGCCCGCAGCCTGCTAAGAAATGTATTGCCATTCAAACGCCACTGTTCCGATTTCATACCCAAAAATAGAATCTGCAGAAGGCATAATAGATGCTTTGGTCTTACATTGCTAAAGCACCTTTAATTAATATTTTAAGCCGTTTATATAAGTTGGAGAGTTTCGTTCATTAGGTTGGTCGTAATTGAGCATGACACCTGTTACAAGTAGATTAATCGCAATTATCGGAGGAACAATTGACAATAATTTCACTTGACGGTAATATTTATATTTAATGTACCTGCCATAATAATGGTGTTTTAGATGTTGAATGGATGCGAGAATATCCGTACGCATTCGCCATAGAGGTAGAGCTTGAATTACAGCACTCTTTTAACCTAGATTATGGCTGATTGGCTGTGGCTGAATCCTGGATAAACTTCATTCGGCCAATTGGGGGGGGGGGGGAGGGGGATGCATGGACCGTAACCCCAAAAAATTTATTGAGGGGACCGCCTCCCCCTCATACGTCTCGGCCCATCTGATTGGCTGAGATGTTTCGGCTTCATCATCATCATCATCATCATCATCATCATCATCATCGTCATTTCTTCTGGTATTCCATAGTATCTTAATACCTTCCATGGTCCTTCTTGCCACAAATTATCGAACGCTTTTTTGTAATTTATGAATTTGGTGTATAGTGTTCTGTTCCGTTTGATAATTATTTTATTTGTCTGATAGTTGTCTGATCACAAACAGCTTTCTACATCCTGCTAGCTCTTCATAGCTGCTAAGACATATTTAAACACCTTTAAATAGTAGGTGTTACATGCTATTAAATACTTCTTTCGACTAATAGTTGAACAATAATAAAATAGATTGTTTACTAATTGTAATCAACACTATAATTACCACTACTAATGCCGCGACCGTCACAATGTCACCTCTAATCATTTATGAAGCTCCTCTATATAATTACGAAGCTTCAGTCGATGGCGCTGAATAACTGAGCGAAGGACTTGAGTCTCAAGTTCCCAATACACTACAACCATCCCAGATAATTAATCGAACCGACAATCTCCATGTTGCATGGCCTCTAACCAACAGGGGTGGATCCTGGGGCAATCCGGCCATGCCTCCTCCCCCCCCCCTTCATTGTGAAATGTGCAAAGGTCTTGCCCCACCGCTCATTAGGTTTCAAGAAGCTTTCAATAAATTAAGCGTTAAAGGTGATTGAGAAAAGTATCAAATAATTGAAAAAATGGTCATGAACAATAATTATTTGTGCTCACTTTTCTTAATAGTGCTCAAGAGATTTCAACTAAATGACTAAAATGTCATCGGCTAATTTGGCATGGAAAATAGTTAATTTTCCAGACATTTCGACCAAATGACAAAAAAATTGGGTCATCAGATTTTTTCGGCCATATATAAAAAAAATTCCTACCCAAGGCCGAAAGATTTTCCCAACCCTCCGCCTTCGAAAATTTCTGTATCCGCTCCTGTTAACCAATGTGGAACCATATCCCACCATCAATAGAGACAACACCCTTGAAGGCACACACACCTCTCTAGATACTGAGGACAATTGCAAAATGAAGTGCTACTCATGCAGGTGTCAAATATTGACACCTGTATTATAAGTGCCACTGGTGGTACATAAGACAGATAAAGCTTTGTAACTTGTCTTGATGTCTACGAAGTCGGCTTGCAGCTCGAAGTCAACGCTGCTAAGTGAACACCTTTAATTATATTAGTAGGTCAGAATTAAAATCAAAATTACAAAAGCTGGAACTAATTCGCCACAAAGCGATATTTTGGAAATGTGTTAAGTAAACGTTATTTGCACTCCTATAAAAACCTGCAGTGAACCTGCAATTGGCAAAATGTGAAATTTGTATTTTAATCTGGGACTATTTTGTTGGCGAATTGATGCCTCGCGTAGTCTTTTCTGTGCAGAGTTACAGCCTGGTTACAGCCTTTGGTTGGCATGGTGGCATGTTTATGTCGATAACGCGTAATTCAATGATTTAACTTTTGTCAAATTTGTTTATTTCATACGAGTTTGATGTTAGTTCAGACTTAGATAATGTTTAATTGTTAAGGATTGCTTCGATTTTGTCGGGTAGTTTAACCTGTTAACGCTGTGCAGCATTTTTGCAGTAATTTGTAATGGGCGAGTTGGGCGATAATGGCGACTCGTGCAGATACGGCAGAGCTCTGCGAGGATAATTATTTTATGCGTTGTGTCGTTCTGTTACCAGTCCTTCGACTAGTGATTTGTGGTTGACTGCAGTTGCACAAGCGAGAGGAATGAAAGCCATCTTAGATGATAGTATTCGGCGCGGTGATAGACTGAAAGCAATTGTCGGACGTTGCATATCCATGTTTTACGTGTACGTAGGCCTAGGTGTAGGTGTTCCTATTAGCGGGGTCAGTGATCCCTTTAAGACCTATCCTTGTGGCCATTCCCATTTGAATATGTGACTTGGAATTATATAACTAAAATGATTGCTTACAAAATAAATGATTGATTGATTGATTGATTGATGGATAGCGCTTTGGCCCAATACAGAAAATATGTTGCCAATTCAGACACTGCCGATGGAGACAAACATTGGTGAATTGTACACAGTCATTGATGTTCAAGAAAAGATAATAAATTTACCAGATGAACCATGTGATGTCTTTTATGTGCGGCATTTGAAGGAATTGTTGAAGATGCCTTATGGTGTGCTGTGTCATAACTACTATCACTTTTGCTTTCTTCAGTTACCTTAAGGCTGAATGAACTATGGAGACTTTGTCAACACCTCCTCGTGGTGGTCTCTGGGCACGCAGTTGCCTGTTGGTGTGCAGTGTAACTTTAATACTGAGCATGCATGCTGAGTAAGTAAATAAGAACTCTTTATTACTTCACTTGCAAACACACAACAGGCCATAGAATATCATAATACATCGAAGTAATAATTAGCATTAAACAAGTCATCCATACAGGCTACAGCATTCTGGTGATAAATCCATTTCCAATCAACAAATCAATTATGTAAGCAAGACCTAAGGGAGTATCCAGTAACTCGTTCTGGCAGAAGATCATGGAGGACATACCCTGGGTCACTGAGGATAGAAGAAAAGGGATGAATCTGCCTTATAATAACATGTCGAAGTAGGAGTACTAGTTTGCAAAAAACGAGTCTTTTAGGCTTTCTAATAATAGCAGGCAGACTCCTTTGACCCTTGTTTGCAAAAACTCCACCGAAGAATACAGCATTCACGCAATGGTGGTGGAATGTACAACATCATGAAGTACCGGGTATTCTTTGACAATATGTATTATATTGGAGGCTACGACATACATGGATGATTGGATGAGTGATTTGTGGAAACCTCTTGCTCTTTGTTTATGTGTATAGAATTACACCTAAACAAATAGCCTCATTACTTGCCTTGTTATCACATTCTATGACCAATAAACAATTGTCCCATGTAACCATGAAAAGGCCTATATAGCCTCATTACTTGCCTCATTGTCACATTCTATGACTATGTGCAATAAGCAATTGACTCATTATATGAGACTATAACCATGTGAAATTAGCAACTGAATATATATTATATCTGATTATTTATAAAGCACTTCTTGGAGCAAGAACCTTTCAGAAGTGTTCCAAGTGCATCAACCTGGAAGAAATGGCAAGTTTGAGGTGAGAGAATGACGAAGAAAGAGTACCATAGGGGATGACAGAGCGAATTGGTGGGGAAATCCATTCCAACAACATAACAAATGATCTGGATTGGGACGTGGCTGTCCTGACATAGGGGTTATTCTACGCTGGATGTAAACATTGACCCCTGTATTCTGCATTTGGTATTTTGCTAGGTGCATGGCAAAGATTGGCAGTATATTCTATGGACTGAGTGTGCAGCATAAGTAAAATATACCAACTACTTTTGTCAATAATTGTACCCAACTTTCCCTGATATATCGTTCTCTCACACAGTGCGAAACCTTGGAATTACTTAATTTCCCAAAGCATATCAATTTCGTCACCCGTAGTTGCTACTACCAGCTTCAGCAACTCGGAGTTGTCTCAAGATTCCTCTCTCATAGTGCTACTGTGACACTTGTGCGTGCCATTGTCACCAGTAGAATTGATCATTGCAGTTTGGTACTGGTGGGTCTGCCATTTGGACTAATTGGGAGCCTTGAACGAGTTCTTCGTTCGGCTACTCGCATCATTGGCTGCATTCCTAAATATGCCCCATCTCTGCTTATATGCGTGACGTTCTTCACTGGCTCCCTGTTTCACAGTGCATCTCCTACCGAAGAACAATTGTTGCAATGCTGCAATTGTTTGGCGATGCATTCATGATTGCACTCCATCATACCTGTCTATCCTTGTCGACCTGTCTCCGACCTTGCAGCCCGTCTAGCTCTTTGGTCTACGGCAACTGGGGAGCTTTTGGTTCCTCAAGCTCGCACTTCTACCAAAAAGCGCCGAGCCTTTTCTATTTCTGGTCCCGTTATCTGGAATCATAGGCGCAATCACGTCCTAAAAGTTGGGTGGGACCATAATAATAAAGTTAGGGGACCACTCAAAAGTTGGGGGGACGCGTCCCGTGGGTCCCATAGGGGGGTTGCGCCTATGTCTGGAATGGCCTCCCACTAACCTTGCAACTTTAGACTTATGCCTAAGGTAAAGTCACCTGCTTGTTATAAGTCGCTCAAATCCTACTTTTTTTTTAGCTGTGACTGAGCTTTGAGCGTCTCTAAGTAAGTTTGTTGAAGAGGCGCTATATAAATTCTCGAAATTAATATACTTACTTAAATGAATGAATGAATTTACCTATTTTCATGGTCGTAGAACCCGATATTTAAAGCTCTCAAAAATTTGTACTGGCTACGCCCCTGCATATTTTCAGTTTTTACGTCTATTTCTTGTAAAACATGCGGTTTGGCCCATTAATTTCATTACCACGCGGTGAATTTACCCCACAAATACGGAAAGTAGACACCAGGATTGTGCACATCCGCCCGCCAGTACACGGAGTTACAGCCTAAAATTTGCGTCATAAAGTGCGCTACTTTGGAGATGTTTTGTGGTTTTTGCCCAGAATATTCGCTTTGCAGGTTTTAGTATGTTTTACTACATGTTATTATCTAACTAAAAACCACAAAATTGGCTTGTGGCCAATTACTTCTAGCTTTTTTATATATCACGCGGACTATATGTATTCAGCGCTGGCAAATACAGTTCGCGTTGACTCCGTTTTAATTGAACCTTCGCAAGTAAGTGGTGTGTGACAATGTCGTTTAACAGCAGCCTATCTAACCAAAGAAACATAATGTCAACAACAGGGTTTTTGTTGCTGCTGCATCACAGTTGTTTGAAACGGATTTACGCCTTACTTATTTGTCTATTTGTTGATAAAAGTGCACCATAAACAATTTAATTTGGCAAAGATTTTCTGGGAACGGGTTAAGATCGCCACACCATTTTGCTTAGGCCACTTCGGCACCCTAGCCCGCAACCTGCTGAAAAAATATCGCCACTTAAGATAATCATTGCAAAAATTTCATATCCAAAAACGGAATGTGAATTAAGCAAAATTTCCGCTTTTGGACTTAAAACACCTTAAAATAAAATTATCCACAGCTTATATAAGTCAGCTTCGATCAATCGGTGGATAATTTAACTGGCACGCCTGAATTCAAATCTCGAAATGGATATGAACGACACTCACGTGAACAAAATTAATGTAAAGACAATTAAGACATATTTAGATACCTTTAAATAATTTTTTACAGGGTTTTAAATACTTTCGTAAAATCGCGGTTAGTTAAATTATTGAATGCTGAAAAATCATAGTCATAATCATCCTTATTACTATACCTCCAGCAACGTAGTAAGGGCTTCAGGTTACGAACCAGTAATAGCAACGTTATAATTTGACTGTTCTAACCAATGGACCGGATTAACAAGTGTGTAGGCCCTGTTCAGTAAAAACTGTGGGGCCCCAACCTTACAGAATCACTAAAAAAGGAACACACAAAACAGGGCCACATTATGGCTAGTGCACGTCTGGGTCCTCTGATTACCCTCCAGTGGCCCCTGGTAAGAACCCACCGGTCACCAACGCACATATTGGTTTATTACAGCGGTCTCAAAGACGCATTAAGGCATGTTCAACATATTATGTCTTAAGTTTACATCCTAAACATTAACAAAAAGTCCATGTAGTAAAGCTATCGTCCCTACGTCCAAGCAAGTCAGCACCATGTTTATCAATAGAGCTAATGACGCAACAGTAGTGTTTGTAGAACAAAGAGGGGCCGTCATAATGTATATACCCAATGTATATAATAATTATATATATAAATATATATATATATAAATATATATATATATATATATATATATATATATATATATTTATATTAGTTATTTTCCATAATTCTAAAAAATCGTCAACACGATGCAACTTAGTTCAAAATTACCCCGCAGATTACCCGGATATACGTCACATGCATCGCCCGTAACGCATCAGAGGAATACGATCTGTGATTGGCTGAGAGGTTTCAGCTTCATATTTCTTCGATAGGCCGCCCCCCGATCCCAGGTTTTACAAAACAGTCAACCACATTTGTTATTCTGGGCCTGAATTTGACTCTTTGTAAGGCAAAAGTGCACCATTAACGATTTAATTCTACAAAGATTTTATGGGGATGGACTAAACCTGCTCCTCCCGGATCGTTACCCTATTTTGCTTAGGCCCTTCGGCACCCCGGTCCGCAACCTGCTAAAAATATATTTCCATTGAAATGCCACTCTAAAGATTTTACACCGCAAAAAATAAAATCTGTTGAAACATAAAAGCCGATTTTCCACTTACAACACCTTTAAGAAGAATTTTTAACGCTCTATATAAGCAAGTGACCTCACACAGTTGGTGGATTATAATAGTCATAAATTAAATCTAACAGTCGATATGAACGCAAGATGTCGTTAAACACTCATCAAAAAACCAAATGTAAGGGACATTATTTAGAATCCTTTAAATAATAGTCCATAAGCTATTCAACATTTTAATCAACTTTTTTCCATTCAAGTTAACTTCAACCATCAGAATTATTCTATTGCTAATGCTGCCACTGTCATAACTAATCATTTATGAAGCTCCATTATAGAACTACGAAGCTCCGTTCTCAAGGTCCAAATACACAGTAACCAATATCAGAGGATCGAACACAAGATCTCCATGCTACAAAGCAATTGGTCTAAACAATGGGCAACCAGCAATGGATGCAACCTACAATAAGTTACAAGCGCAATTCCTACTCGAGATCCTGAGAGAAGCGTAATTCATACGAGAAGGTTTGAAGAACCTTCCGTAGTTGTAAGTTTAGTTAGTTTAGTACTAATGTCATTTTAACGATGACGACGATAACGAATATGACGATGATAAAATGATGGTGATGATATTAAAACACTTCGTTTTACTCACATAATTGTTGCGGTTATTTGGAATCCGGGTTTTACTAAACAGGTCTACCACATTTGTTAGTCCGGGTCTGAAATTTAATGATTGTATGATAAAAATGCACCATTAACGATTTAACTCTGCAAAGATTTTCTGTCAACGGGGTAATCCAGACCCTCTTAGATCGTCACCCATTCAGGTTAGGCCTCTTCGGCACCCTGATCCGCAACCTGCCAAAACATATTGCCACGTGGAACGAAATTTTAAAGATTTCAGGCCAAATAATTAAATTTGGAGCTAAAACACCTTTAAGTAAATTTTAATTTAAATTTTTAATGAAATTTCGCTTATGAATTGTGATCTATTAAATGCATCCAGTTGTGGTCTTACCAGGCGTTACCTAGTCCTACTTTTTAAAAGTTTTTTTTCTGTGCATTTGTTATAGCGCCCATTGAAGCTCACTACTCATAGGCGCTCCCGACTGCAGCGCGAACACTGCATCGGAGTTTCACGCCGAAGCGCTGAGCAATTGCAAGTGAAAAAGGTGCCCAAGGTCCCGACTTGAGGTGGATTCGATCCTGCAGCACTTCGGCTGCAAGGCGACGAACATAGCCACTGCACCACCGCGCCCCGCGGCGCCAAATGCCGATTCATTAGCACATTTTAGCATTATTATGATGCACACGTTGTTGGACCTATGTAATGATGTTTGAGCATGTTGAAAACTGGTCATAAAAATTATATATATATGTATATGTATATATATATATATATACATATATGTATAATTTATTATTTAAGCAATGTAAATTACTTAAGTTTATTTTCAAACATGCTTGAAGAGATGAACAATTGAAATAATTATATATCATTAGATATCAGAATTATATGTATTGAACATTAAATTTTGTAGCCATAATTGCTTTTTAAAGTTAAAGTTGAATTGTTGAAATTAGTGTTCTGAGTCAATTGATATAAAACAATGTTAATTAAATTACATTAGATGAACATGATGTCACAATGTATCAGCATGGAAAATGTAAAATGGACTCTTTAAAGTTGTTAATGATTGAACATTGATGAAGTTGTAAAGATTCATCCAGACACCAGACCTGTTGATGGTGTTTTTAGGATGCTAGAAAAATTGGTTTTTATTTTCATTGCATTGTATTTTATGTATTGTCGTCAACGGCCATTGATGCCATAGGACGACGTTAAACTGTGGAATAAATAAATAAATGACACCTTGACTTACTGAAACGACGGTAGTAAAAAAAATTAAAAATTTACTGAAATGTAGAAGTTATGAATCAAATATGACATTGTGTTAAGAATGGTAATCTAGAACAGTTGGTGACCTTTCTTACATGTGACATTTACTAAAGTATATGAATGAATTTCCTAAGCAAAAGATTTAACATAGCATGTTTTGTTGGTGTTATTAGATGTTAAACATTTTGCTGTTAAGCCAGGGGCGCAACCAGAAAATTTTCCTGGGGGGTGCTCAAAATTATTATTGTAAGCGCCAATGGTGCGAAGTAGGAACTTGCTTGATTGTGTAATCTTAAAGACCGAATGACCCCTACCCCCCCCCCCCCACGCACCAAAAAAACTTATCGGATTTGGAAAAATTGTGTGGGTCACCTTTTTAGCCTGGGGGGTGCTCAAGCACCCCCCAGCACCCCCCTAGTTGCGCCACTGTGTTAAGCAATGAACACTAATGATATTGAACAATAATATGATGCTATGGCTATGGCAACGAACAATGATAATTATTGTTATGACAAAGTTACATGTACAATGTACATGGTGTATTTTGAACGCCATGAATTCATTGTTACTGCACTGTATAATCTGTAAATTTTCGTCAACGGCCTTTGATGCCATACGACGACGTTAAACTTAGGTTAAATAAATAATTAGCACATTTGCAACAGTGATGTTTAACATTTTCATCTTTGAGGGATTAGCAAAACGTGCTGCGAATTATGGTAATGAAGAAGGCCAAAGAAGTGTAATGGACGATGAGGAGCGTGTTCAGGGATGCCATTCTGATTTTGAAAAAATGTCAGACTCGGCCGAAAAAAGGTTAGGAAAGGTATATCCAGACATTTCCGAAAAATACACTGAATTTTCGGACTTTAAATTTCTGACGACTTTTTTAGTCTTTCAGGTCACAAAATTTTCCAGATTTTTCTGTTTTCTCGCTTCAAATTTGCTGATGACCTTTTATTAGTCATCGCTTGAAAATCTTAAAGTTTTCGCAGATATTCTTAGTTTTTCTTTGTCTCTCCTACATTTTTGCCAAATACTTCAATTTTTGCGAAAATTTTCGGAAAATCCGCAGTCGAAAAAACCCCTAGATTCTGACCCAAAAACTAGAAACCTAGATAATACTAAAAAACCTAGATCTAGGTGGAAAAAGCAGGGAGTGGCTTCACTGAAAGTGTTGCACGACGTGGCTGAATGGTGAACAGTTGATGAAACTGGCTCCAGTAGATTTTGATTTTCCAGAACATTTATATCTAATCTATTTCCCATAAAAATGGTGTTTTTTTAATATGAATGAATGCGAGAATATCCTTATGCATTCGCTATTACAATGGTAGGGCTTGAATTACAGTTTTCTTTTCATTTAGATTATGGCTGCGGTTGTATCCGGAACTTTTGCGAGATAAGCCTCAATCGGCTAGCCGGTTTTGGTGTCGACTGTAAAAAGAATTCATTGTTAAAGAGAACTTGCGAATTAACTAAAGGTGTGCTCTTATGAAGGATTTTGAGATTGGAATTATATAAATGTAGACGAAGTTTTGGTCGATTATAAAATTATGGATGATGACTAAAAACCGTCGAAATGATGCGACTATTTTAGAAATTACCCTGTTGATTACCCGGATAGACGTCACGTGCATCGTCCGTGACGCATCAGAAGATTAAGGTCTGTGATTGGCTGAAAGGTCGCAGCTTCATAGCTCTTCGATAGGCCACTAAACGTCCCAGGTTTGACTGAACAGGTCAACCACATTTGTTTTTCTGGGCCTGAATTTGACTCTTTGCATGCTAAAAGTGCACCGTTAAACCTGCTCCTCCATGATCGTTACCCCATTTTGTTTAGACTTCTTGGGCACCCCAACCCTCAACCTGCTAAAATTTATTGTCATTGAAACGTCACTGTAAATATTTCACACAACAAAAACTCTTAAATAAGCATTATAATGATACGCTTTGGACTTCAATTATTTAATACACCTTTAAATAAAAATTTCAACCGGTTATATAAGCAAGTCAGTTTCTTACAATCGGTGGATGATGTTAACACTGCTTATTCATCAGCTTCGTAATTAATATTATCGACAATCGATACATCAAAGCTGGGATTAGTCACGATTCTTCTCTCTTCTTCTCTTCTTTAGTCTTCTGCCGTTGAGCAGGTTTGTGACATGGCCGCCCTCGTGATCCCCTCCGACTTCCGCCATCCCGCTCTGTCTTGCGCCTTCCTCTTGGTGGTAGCATATACCTCTCCGTTATCGAGATCACTCAGCATATTTAATCTTCTTCTTCTGCCTCTCGTTGCCTTGCCCTCCATGCGTCCCTCCAGCAACGTCACCAACACACCCTCTCCTCTAAGTATGTGGCCCAGCCACCAATGTTTTCTCCTAATCACGATTACCCATGCGATTAACGCGTTAAAAATTGCGAATAACATTTTTACCGCGTTAATCGTTTATTATGTTTTATTAAAATTGATTGAAAATCGTTTTAAACGGAAAACTCATGCTTAAAACTAGTTATGCATTTTTTGGCGAATATTCGAAGAGAAAAATCGAATGCCATCGTAGCAAATCGTCGCTCAATTATCGCTTGCATACGAACCAAAACCGGTTTCCCTTCATCTTCGGGGGGATTAAATTAACACGGGTGATACTCTATTTTGTGAAACCCTCACTGTCACCGCTAATCATTTATGAAGCTCCACTATATAATTACGAAGCATCACTTGATGACGCTAAGTAACTGAAGGACTTGAATCTCAAGGTCATTACATTGTAACAACTTCAGATAATTGAACCTATGTTCGCCATGTTACAATGCAGATGCTGGAACCAATCATAGGCAACAAATTCCCATAATCAATAGAGACAACGGCGTAGAAAGCACATGAAAGATATTGAGGACAAGCGGTGTGTGTTTCGTTCAAAAGACATAATAATTATTATTGTTAATAAAAAACTTCCCGAGTAGTAGCAAGTTTAGTAGGCCTATTGATGTCAGTTGAAAAAATGACGACAACTACGACGGTGACAGTGATATTTGGACACCTTTAAATAATTATTCACTAGTTTTTAAATGCTTCTCAGACTCACCGCTATTCAATGATGTTACTGTAGTTACTGCTGCAACCATCACTATCAATTAAACCCACCACCGCCACCCGTGACGCATTGTAAGAATATGATCTGTGATTGGGTGAGAGGTTTCGGCTTCGTATCCCTCCGATATTAGATCCCACTGTATAGGTCCAAGGTTTTACTGAATAGGTCAACCACATTTATCATTCTGGACCTGAATTTCACTCTTTGCATGCTAAAAGTGCAACATTAACGATTTATTACTGCAAACATTTTCTGAAGATGGGCTAATCCAACCCTTTTCGATCGCTATAATATATACCCCATTTTTGCTAATGTCCCTTCGGCACCCTGGACCGCAACCTGCCGAAAAATATTGCCACTGAAACACCATTGCACAGATTTCACCCTCATATTAACCCTTTAATGCCGGAGTTTTTCTCATACCATTTACTACCATCTCGGCATTAAAGGGCTCTCATTTTTTAAATCCGAACTAAACAAGCAAGCCACTTTGGTTTTAAGCCACCTTTATATAACGTTTTCATCGATGCATATAAGTAGGTAAAAGTAAGTATATATTTTAATGTACAGTCTGCAATCCCACTGCGTAAACATCAATCAGTTACGAAAAACAGTGAATATAATAATATATACACAAAACTAAATAATCAATTATAGGCCTAATAAAGTCAGTGAAAAATGCAGTTATTTTCAGCCTTACATAAAGTCGGTAAAATAGCCGAATAAACATATCGATAGTCATTTATATATCATACGAGTAATAAAGCCTCTCCTAGTGTCAGCACATGGAATCTCTCGATTGTGTGATCAAGGGAGTAGGTAACATTTTTAATAGGAGGCAACAGGCAATTAAGAACATGGCTAGGATTGTAAAGTACAGACGAAAAAAGAGAGGTGTCAGCACATCCACTGAGGTCATCAAAAGACTTCTGGTCTTCAGGCAGATACTTGTATAAATGTATAAGAAAGCCAACTTTGTGGATTCGGTGGATCGAGTTCAGATATCATTGGGCCAAGTCCCGCAGTCGATAATAATTGTTTTGAATGGCCTTGTTTGCCGCAGAGTTTTGTTAAACATTCAATAAAAGAATAAACATAAGGACCAAAATTAGACACCTTTAGATAATGTTATCCAAGCCGTTAAATGCTTCCGCCAATATTTTTATATTAATTTTGGTACTTATTAACATCCGTAACAGATTATAACTTACTCTACTGCATGGAGGATGTCAAACGAATAGAAGCGTTCGAGATGTGGATATGGAGAAGGATGGAAAGGATCAGCTGGACAGAACATAAATCAAATGAAGAAGTACTGAAGAAGGTGGAAGAGGAAAGATCCTTGATGAATACAATTAGAACAAGGCAGAGGAACTGGATAGGACATGTACTGAGAGGCAACTCTTTACAAAGACACATAGCGGAGGGCAAAATGGAGGGGAAGAGGGGAAGAGGAAGACCTAGGGAAAAGTTCTTGGATTGGATGATGGCGGATGGATATGGAAAACTCAAATAAAAAGCACAACATCGAGAAGAGTGGCGTCGTTGGGCATCTGGACCTGCCGTGAGGCAGCTTTACCTAAAGAAGAAGACTGCATGCATATGCTGCCACCACAGCCAGCCTTGGCTACCTCCACTAATCATTTAAGAAGCTCCACTATATAATTACGATGCACTATACTTCATGGAACAGAGAAACAGTTAGTCACTGAGTGATGGACTTGAATCTCATGGTCCCAATACATAGCAACAACATCATAAGGCCACCGTTCTAACCAACTACCCTAACTCTCAATCGTAATCGTGATCTCCAAATTCCTAAAACGCTACTCGAAAGCCAAACGCGGGGCACCAGCTTGCTCACGATTCGGTGCATGCTAATCAACGTTCACTAGTGCTGTTATACGCCGAACAATTTTTTTCTATCGCAACATCCTCTGGGCCCGTAGTCTTGGACATTCTTATACGGCGCGTACATGACGTTTTCGGCGTAAATCTATCCTGCTCTCGAATAACGATATAAAATGGTAGTCACGGGACAGGCGCAGACCTGTACTCTCTGAATAGCGGTACTCCCATTCTCGACCTATAATAAGTCTCTACTCCCTAAGATGGCGTCTGTTTATGACTCGAAACTCGCTGCATTCGGCGACACCTTACACGTCAAAACGTGTTTAAAACATCTGCAATGAACTCGTATCCTTCGTCAACGGCGAACATTATATTGGCTTTTATTTTGGTCGTCACAAAATATTAAAATTTGGCTAAATACCCTAGGAAATTCCATTCGAAGCGCCACTGCGTGGTATGAATACCAATTTGTGGGTCGCTTGCCTAGCGTGTCTAACGTAGCGGCCGTTCTATCTGTTGTAATTAGTTTGTTCTAGCGACAGCTTGCATATTAAACTCCACAATAAATCAAACGCATGCCACGTGAAACTGGACAGTTCGAAAAACTAACAAGAAAATTATAGCTCCTTTCAGAATTTTAATTCGGCGACCACTAGCTGAAACCGGTTACGGTTTCATCATATTCTATCCACACATCACCGTTCTATTCAAAATCTTTTTCACTTTCTCGCTATGTAATTTTATTCCTATACATTTGCAACTAACTTTCTTTCACATAAATATTTTTTTCTCTTGTCAAGTCTCATACTTTTGTATTTAGGCTATATTAAATATGAATCGTTTTTGCTTTGCGGCCGTCTATCTACTCGCTTACTTATCGTCGGAGACGATGCATATAAATATATTAGGCTATGCGCATGCTCGATAACCTATAAAGCTATAACCACGGCTTAAGTGAGATGATTTGATAATCCATGGTCTGCGCCTGATATATGACTTCCATACTAGAGTAAAATCTGTTAAGAGAATAACAAATCGAAATATAGCCTTTACGCGAGCGCAAGATGTGCCTAGGCCCATAACTACCGCTCCTGTTGTCATAGACCCTAGTCAAATCTGGATCGTGCATTATGTTCTGTAATCATTAGGCAAAATATCGTTGTCGATATTGAACGGCCTTGTTTGCCGCAAGATGTTGTTAAATACTCAATAAAAGAACACACGCAGAGACAGAATAAATCACCTTTAAAACAACGCTTTCCATCCTTTAAAATGCTTCAGTCAACTCATTTTCAACAATCTTGTAACAGCATTTTTGTCATAATAATTGTACCGCTAATACTGCAACCACCCCACCACCGCTAATCATTTATTAACCTCTCAAGTATAATTACGAAGAACCAATCGATAGCACAGAACAACACTTACTGCATAAAAGGATTTGACTCTCACGGTCCTAAAACACAGCAACCAACTCAAAGGTTCGAACCCGTCTTTATTCGCGTTATAAGGCAAACTAATCACGGTATCCCTCAATCAATAGACTCATCACGCTACAAATCACACACATTTCTTCAAATTAGACACCTTTAAAAATAGCTTTCCAACATTTTAAATGCTTCAGTCAACTCATTTGTTACAATTTAGAAAATACCTTTAGTCTTTAATATACTGCTAATGCTGTCACCACCCCACCACCACTAGTCATTTATTAAACTCTTATTACGATGGCACATAATAACCGAGTAAGGGACCTAAATCTTAATATACAGCAACCATCTCAAAGGATCGAACCTGTCTTTATTCGAGTTATAAGACAACCGCCCTAGCCATCTAACCACCATGATATCCCTCAGTCAATAGATTCAACACCCTACTGGTCAAGTACCTTGCTCATAAGTGCTGTAATATGCCGAACAAATTTCTGTTGTCATAGACCCTGGTCAAATCGGATCCATCCAACACCATACAAAATACACACCTCTTTAAATGCACAGGCGCTGAATCAAACAAACAAACAAACAAAACAAAATCGATAGACAGGATCAAGGATGCCACTCATAGCTTTTTCCACCTAGATCTAGGTGTTTTCGGTTTTGTCTAGGTTTCTAGGTTTTTTTCTGAGAGGATCTAGCCTTTTTTCTCATGGCGGTTTTCCTACTTTTTACACATAAAAATAGACAATTGCATGTGAAAATGCACAAAAGACGTGAAAAAAGTCGAATATTTTGTGAATTTGAACCAATTTTTTTTACATTTTTCAGCGAAAGACTTACAAAGGTTATCCAAAATTTTATCGGGAAGGAAAAGAGAGCAAATTTCAATCATCGGATGACTAGAAAAAAATGGGCGTCAGAAATTTAAAGCCGAAAAATGGAAAAATCCGTGCATTTTACAGAGAAATTGTCAATCTAGCCTTTTCTAACCTCTCCAATATCGTTAACCCATTTTGCTTAGACCCCAGCGGCACCCCGGCGCGCAACTAGCCAAAATTATAATGCCATTGAAACGCCAAGGTTTTCTTCACACACACAAATAAAATGCTCAAGTATGCATAATACCCGACCGTGGACTTGAAAAACTGCCGGCTCTCTGTTCTGTTAGTAGATAAGAACTTAAGATCGATGTTAACTGAGATTGTTGCATAACTTATTATTGCTATCGTTATCGTTAGCTTCAGCGTCGTCGTCATCATCATCATCAGCAGCAGCAGCAGCAGCAGCAGCAGCAGCAACAGCAGCATCATCACAACTATCTTCAACAATAGCAAAAACAACAGCAGCAGCAACCGTTGATTCATTGCACGTAGGTGTCTTCACAATATCTCTACAATCGAGTTTGTCTTGGGCCGCATGTCCCAGCTTCTTCTCCACACCAATCTACAATGTCATCTGTCCATCCTCAATGCGGCCTTCGATGTCATTAAGCATTGATTTTAAAAATAAGAAAACCTTATTTAGACACCTTTAAATAAAGTGGTTAAATGCTATAAATAAATCCGTCAAGTCACGTCTAATTATATATTCTTATCAATACTTTGTCATAACAGTAACCATCAGCGTTGCCACTCCTTGGTTTTTTTCACAAGATCTTGGGTTTTTCGATCCGAACTTGGGACACGGCTTTTTTTCAATATAGCTTTTTATAGCGTTTCGTTTCGATCGAAGAAAGCCTTTTAAAAATAATTCAGAGTGGCATCTCTAATCGTTTAACACTAAAAGAACGGAAATAAAAATATTTTTTAGACACCTTTAAATAACGTGTTCTAAATACTTCCGTCGACTCAATGTGCATCTATGCTACAGTAATCGGTCATTGATGCTAAAGCTGCCACCATCAACACTAATCATTTATTAAATTCCTCTATGTAACAACGCCGCTCCACTTGCGCAATCCGTACCCGACGACCAGAAACGACGCGTTGTTCATTGGAGTTACGTAAATCAATCAATCAATTTTCGTTTAATCAACACTTCAGGCTGGCAGAACGCAGCATGTTACATCAGTCGTTTCAAACCCTTCCAATTTGTGATTTGTCAATTATTTAAATTGCAAAACAGTTAAAGTACACTGTCACTGGTTGCGGTCTGTCAACCGGATTGCTTCAATAAAAAAAATTAAACGCATTTTGATGTTCAGAAAAGCGCGAATTTATAATGGACGAATGTGTTCAATAGGCATTTAACGCAACTTTTTATGTTTACGCGTTGGGGGTTTTACCTAGGACTAATATCGATGGAATAATAAATCCGACGAAAATTAGGTCAATGTCTTAGAATAGATTGTGGCAGGAACTTAGAGAAAGAAGTCTTGGAATTTCTGAACAATAAAAAGTTGTCTCATGCTAGAATATATTGCGTAATTACACGACGTTTTAAAGGTGTAGTGGAGAACCACATAAATATTCGGCATGAGTTCCGTCTAATATATATATAGACTACTTTTTAAATTATTTAAAGGTGTCTTAAAAGACTCAAAATAGACTATTTGAAACAAATCTAATCTCATCGAAGCTAGTCAATTGCTTTGGTAACGTGTGGATAACACGCTGGCATGGAGAGCGAGAGGAACCAAGATCGAGCCATGTAGGGCGGAGGTGCTTTGTAGGCTGCTATTAGCGCCGTGTATTGCAGGCTGTTTGTTCTGTTAGTAGTTAAGATTGATGTTAATTAAGATTGTTGCATAACTTATTATTGTTATTATCACCGTTATCATTATCATTATTGCAATTGTCAGTGTTAGTGTCAGTGTTATCGTTATCGTTATTGTGAACGTGATCATCGTTGCCATCATCATCATCATCATCATCATCATCATCGTCGTCGTCGTCGTCGTCGTCATCATCATCATGATCATCATCATCAACAACAACAGCTACAACAACAACAACTACGTAATGTCTCTCGCCGCATGTTCCAGCTTCTGTAGGTCTTCTCCACATAAATCCATAATGTCATCCGTCCACTCTCGATGCGGCCCCCTCCCTATGTCGTTAAACACTCAATGAAAACGAATTAAGAAAAACATTTTTTAGACACCTTTAAATAGAGAATTCCAATGTTTTAAATAATTTTGTCAACGGGGTAATTGTAGATGGATCATCACCTATATGTTGGTGGAGCTGCAACCGAAACAGAGACCATTGAAGAGGGTGCAAAAAAAGGGGACTGCGATACTTCGGACACCTGATGAGGGCGGATAACATATCGACAGTGCTAATACATGGACGAATCGAGAGAACCAGAGCACTGGGAAGACCAAGGAGGCGCTGGATGGATGATGTATGTGACTGGACCGGACTATCACCCGCGGACTGTGACAGACGGGCGCAGGACAGAGTGGAATGGAGGAAGCTGCTGTCGTTGCCTCTGGTCTCCGACTCTCATGAATGGCATCATCAACATCATCGCTAGTGCTCTACTGTCGCCGTCACCATCACCATCAGGGATGTCACTCATTGATGTTTCCACCATGTTTTTGGTCGTGAGGTTTTTCATGCATTTTCAAATAAAAACAGATGAAAGACGATTTTAAAAGTCGATAGATTTGTAGTGAAAAAAACTACAAAAAGGTAATAAGAAAATTTGAGCGGAAAAGTAAACATTTTCACACTTAACCTATACCGAAAGACTATAAAAAGGTCATCACTAAGCATATGTGGGTGTGTGTGGGTGTGTGTGTATGTTAACTAATTCTGTAATAGATTAAATAGGCATTGAATCAAACGATTTTTGATATTATTGTTTAAGCTTATAGATGATGGCTGAATGATTTGATTTTCATATTAATGTTGAATATCTAATCTATTTGCTTATATATGTATTAATTAAAAATAAATGAAAATTAAAATCAGAAAATGAATGTATATTTAAATAATAATTATATGCATGTTTATGCATGTATGTTAAATGGTGACACTAAATAATGACAAATGCATCAAAGAGGACCTACAGCAAACACCTTATGAACACTGTTGACATGGAAATACAAATCCCAGAAGAAGAACAATGAAAAGAAAAAAAGATAGACATTATAGACAGAAACTGCGGAACATTTAAACAACAGTGAACTGAAATACATTGATACTGTAACTTTAAAGACGTCAACAGCCTTTGTTGCTATAAGATGTCGTTAAACTGTTGAATAATAATAATAATAATAGAACCTTCGTTCCCCCACCAAAAACAATAATTACGTAGGCCTATATGTGGCATAACCGCATGTGTAGTAGACTTCTATGCGCAATAGAACTCTCCGTCAATCTTGTTTCAAAGCCTTATTTACAACATCTCACCAGACAAGCTTTGTTTCATAAATATCTCAAGTTTTTTTTCTTTCGAAGTGGCTGAGCTCGGACTGCCTCTAAGTAGTTTCCTTGATTGGGCGCTATATATATCGAAGAGTGAATGAATGAATGAACGAATTAACGAGCGAATGAACGAACGAACGAAGGAATGAGTGAATGAATGAATGAATGAATGAATGAATGAATGAATGAATGAATGAATGAATGAATTAAATGAACTCATGAAAAATATTAATTGGACACCCTTGAATACCTGAGCATTATACTATTAAAATCTTTCGTCGATTCGTCGGTTTATTCATTGTAATTATTGATGGTGGTTGTTTGGTAATTACGTAGGATGAAGGACGACAGGAAAATCAAAACATTAATGTTCGGAAGGATGGATGGATCAAATAAAAAAAGGGAATGGCTGGACGATATTATCGGATGGAGTGGACTATTTGAATTTTAGCTCTGTTCCGGGCAATTAAAATAAATAAAACTTAAACTAGTACGCGATAGACGTTTTCAAGGTTAAAACTAGAGTGAACTATCCTTATTTGACGCATTAAGCAGAAATAAATTCAAAAAATTGGCGGAGTTAGATGTCTACAAAGGCAGTGCATTTATGCTGGCCCACCCTGTACATAATATATATAACCATAGGCGTCTGTTAGCCTTCTTCGCAATAAGATAAGATAAGAATATTCTTTATTATACCAATTTTTGTTGTACAGACGTGGAATAATAAACAAACGCACATAATAATATTTCTAATGTCTCTCCAATCGCGTCTGTCTTGGCTCAGCTTCGTCTCCACGCCATTCAACAATGTCATCTGTCCATCCTCAATGCGGCCTTCATCGTTTGTTTCCCGCAAGATGTCACTAAACACTCATTAAAAACAAATTTTAAAACATTATTTAGACACCTTCAAACAGATTTATCCTATGTATTAAATGCTTCCGTCAACTTACCTAATTATTGTTGCAATAACCGTCACTACCGGGGTTGCCGCCACTCGTAGCTGTTCCACCTAGATCTATGTTTTCTTCGGTCCTGTCTAGATTTGTAGGTTCCCGCGGATCTAGCTTGTTTGGCACAGTTTTTTATGCATTTTTAGATAAAAACAGATGAAAGACGACAAAAGGTCGAAAAATTTGTAGAGGAAACTATTAAACGGTTCTTAAAGTTTTGATCGGAAAAAGTAAACATTTTTACACGTTTTACAGAAAGGCTAAAAAAGGTCATCAGAAATGTTGAGCCTAGCACCTTTGTCACCCCCCCCCCCCTCAACAAAAAACTACGTATTTCTGAAACAAATTCTCAATTTAACTTTTTCTAGCCTTTTTATAGATCGGTTCATACATATTAAAAATTTAGAGTGGCATCCTGGTCGTTAAGCACTAAATAAAAGAACAGAGTTAGAAACATTATTGTACACCTTTAAATAAATATTCCACTGGCTATTAATATCTTCCGTCGACTCTCGGAACTTGAAGTCATATAGATTTTATCATTATTAATCTTAATGTTACCTTTGTCACGGAATATTCTCACTCCCCTTGATAGCTTACCGGGGGATGAATTAATCTATCCTCGGATGGACTATACCGGTGTAGACTATCCGGGAGGAAAACCCATTCTATCCCTACTTTTAGAAATGCGTATAATTTGAAAAATTTACTGTGTATTCAAAATTTAAAGCGACTCTAATTATAATCGTTTAAAGTGTCCCAAGCAATGTTCAGAGCAAGAGAACTCGCATTTAGTTACTGATGATTCTAAGTGTTCTTAAGCGTCCTAAATGGTCTTAGTGCTACTTCCAATTTTTGCTAGTTTTAACTGTTTAGAAGTGCTTCTACAACCGCACAAGTAAATTTAGAACTGCACATTTTGTGTACAACTGCACGTTACAAAAAATGCCCTGTGACCAGGGGTTCGATTGGCGAAGCTAAAGGCGTCGGAATCAGTCAGCTAACGGTGGAACTGGTTGTAGGTCTGGTGGAAATGATAATTGAAGTCGTAGGAAGACAAGTTGGAGTTGTTGTATGGAGTCGAATTGTTCTGGAATCGGAGAAGGAAAAGATCAATGTGTTTAAGACCGACTCATTAGCAAACGTGCAACAGTTAAAACATTTTCAGCTTTGATGGATTACGCAAAACGTGCTGCGAATTATAGTGATGAAGTGATGGAAGGTCGAAGCCGTGTAATGAAGGATGAGGAGCGTGTTGTACGAAGTGGCTGGATGGTGAACAATTACAGCTGAACATTACCGACTACAATAATAGTCTTGAAATATTTGAAAAAATATTTATATATAATATTCCTAATAATAATGGTGTTTTAGAATTTGAATGAATGCGAGAATATCCCTACGCATTCGCTATGGTTGTAGAGCTTGAATTACATGTACAGCATTCTATGAATTAAATGATAAAAATAATATTTTAATGGAGCTTGCGAAATGCGAACCAAATAAAAGGTGTTATGATGAAGAATATTGCGATTGAATTTATATAAATTTTGTCAAAATTTTGTTCGATAATAAAATTAAAAACCGTCGAAACGATGAGACTGTTCGAAATAACCGAAAATTCATTACCCTTCTGATTACCCGGATAGACGTCACATGAATCGCCCGTTACGCATCAGAAGAATACGATCTTTGATTGGCTGAGAGGTTGCGGCTTCATATCCCTTCGATAGGCCACTATAATAGCTCCCAGGTTTTACTGAGCAGGTTAACCACATTTATCATTCTGGGCCTGAATTTGACTATTTGTATGCTAAAAGTGCATATTACAGATTTAATTCAACAAAGATATTCTGGGGACGGGCTAAACCGGTTCATTACCCTGTTTTGCTTAGGGCACTTTAGGCTCCTTCGGCACCCTCCGGACCGCAACCTGCTAAAAATATATTGAAACGTCACTGTAGAGATTGAACATACCAAAAAATCTGAAATAAGCATAATAATTATACGCTTTGGACTTCAATTACTTAATACACCTTTAAATAAAAATTTCAACTGTTTATATAAGTTAGTCAGTTTCGTACAATCGGTGGATTTAATCAGCTAACAATAATAATTACTAATTGACGCTTTAAAACTTTGCGAATAAAATTTGTAACGCATTAATCGTTTATCATGTTTTATATAAGTTAGTCAGTTTCATACAATCGGTGGATCACATCAGCCAAAGATTAAATTAACCCCATTAACCCGTGCGATTAACGCGTTAAAAATAGATTGCGAATAAAATTTGTACCGCATTAATAGTTTATTATGTTTTATTAAAATTGAATAAAAGGCAGATAAAATCGTTTTAAACGGAAAGCTTAAAACTAGTGATACATTATTTCGTAAATATTCGAAGAAAAAGTATCGAACGGCATTGTAGCAATTCGTCGCTCAATTATCGACTGCATGCGAACCAAAACCCGTTTTTCTTCATCTGCGGAGGGAGAATACGATTAAGCCGGGTGATACTCTACTATGTGACACCGTCACTGTCAAAACAAATCATTTATGAAGCTCCACTATATAATTACGAAGCATCATTTGATGCCGCTGTTTAATTGGGTGAAGATTTGAATCACAATGTCAGTACACGGTAACAATTTCAGAGACTCGAATCTGTGTTCGCCATGTTACAAGACATAATGCTGTAACCAATTATCATAGGCAACCATTTCCCATAATCAATAGAGACAACGGCGCAGAAGGCACAGGAAAGATACCGAGGACAAGCGCAATTGAAACTGATGAATCTGAACGACGTGGAATTCATTCAAAAAGAACACTGTGCATCATTACCGTAAAGGTGAGGTGATGGAAGCAGATTGTAATGGAGGATGAGAGGCTTGTTGAACTAAGTGGTTAGATGGTAAGCAATTAAGGATGAAACAGTGCTTAGTCAAGTTTGAAAGTTTTACAACAACATTTATAATAAATATTCTTGCAATAAAAATGGTGTTTTAGAAGTGGAATGAATACGATAATATCCCTACGCATTCGCTATTGTTTTAGTGGTAGAACTTGAATTACAGTCTTATTTTTAAAATCTAGATTATGGCCGTGGTTGTATCCCTACGCATTCGCTATTATAATAGAGGTAGAACTTGAATTACGCTATTATACAGACTTCTTTTTTTTATCTACATCACGGCACTGGCTGTATCCTGGACTTTAGCGAGATAGGCCTCAATTGGCTAGCGTGTTTTGTTGATATTTGTAGTAAGAAAAAAATAATTCAGTGTTAAAGAGAACTTGCAAATTAAATAAAGGTGTGCTCTGATGAAGAATTTTGTGATTGGAATTATAAAATTTAGAGGAAATTTTGGCCGATTATACGGATGACTAATAAAAAACCGTCGAAACGATGAGACTATGTTCGAAATAACCCTGCTGATTACCCGGATGCACCTCACATACATCGCCCGTAACGCATCAGAAGAATACGATCTGTGATTGGCTGAGAGGTTTCGGCTTCATATTCCTTCGATAGGCGACTATAATACGTCCCAGGTTTCACTAAGCAGGTCTACCACATTTGTTATTCTGGGCCTGGATTTGACTCTTTGTATGATAAAATTGCACCATTAACGATTTTATTCTACAATGATTTTCTGTCGTCCCTGAAACGCCATTCTAAAGATTTCACACACAAAAATGAAATATTAACAAAGCATGATAGCCGATTTTGCACTTAAAACACCTTTAAGTAGTTTTTAACGCAATATATAAATAAGACAGCGTTGCACAATTGGTTGATTATGTTGAAGAACGCATTTTAGCCGTTTCTTGACGAAGCATCAATCAAAAACAAAATAAAAACAATCAGTACAAACTCAATGACTTTCGATTGATCGGTGCATAAGTCAAAGTATAAATCCAAAAAGGTCGTATGGACCCGCTGAGGCTGGATTGAACCTTCCTATTAACGGACTTGTGTGACGCACGATGTCGTTAAACACTCACCAAAAAAACAAATCTAAAGGACATCATTTCTTCTTCTTCTGGTTCTCTGCCCCTAGGCAGGTTCGGCTGTCCAATGTCGCCACTCTTCCCTCCGCTGGGCCTTCTCCTTTAGTCTTTGGTATCCAATCCTCTTCATCAACTTGTCCAGCAACATCTGTCGTAGTCTTCCTCTTTCTTTCCCCCTCCATTTTTCCTTCTATCGCCGTTCTTTTTTACCAGGTTGTCTCCTCTTAGCGTATGCCCTATCCATTTCTTTTGTCTTTCTCTGATTGTTTTTATCATTGTTCTTTCCTCTCCTACCCTTTCCAGCACTTCCTCGTTTGTTCTGTGTTCCGTCCAGCTGATCTTCTCCATTCTTCTCCAAGTCCACATTTCAAACGCCTCGGTTTTCTGTATGTCTTCTATTCTCAATGTCCAGGTTTCGGAACCATACAACACCACACTCCACACTAGTGTTTATATCATGTGTTTCTTGAGGCTTCTGTTTAGCTTTCCTCGTAGTAGTTCTCTTTTCGCAAACGCCTCTTTTCCCATTGCAATCCTCCTTCTGATTTTCTTATGCGCATACTATTTGTGGATAAATTATTATTCACCTAGTCTTCGAAACTGAACTGCATATATACATCGTGTAAATTTTTATTTAAAGGTGTTTAAGTCCAAAAGCGGTTATTATACATTATTATTTCTGATGTTTATATTTGGGTGTAATAATATATTTGCAAAAACGATGGGTTTTACTCTTTCGGCACCCCGGCCGCGTCTTTCCGTTTCTTAGGGTCGGGTTGACATAGACGAAGTTAATGCCCAAATATTTCATGTGAAGCATCATTAATATTCATTATTATGGTCCCGGAGGCTAATGCATAGACAATAAACCATGTGACTATCTCATTAATATTCAGAACATTTGAAGCCAGACTGAGGCTGTACGCTGATAGCCTAGCCCGCAAATGGAAAAAACCAATCTGCCTACATTTTTTAAAATGCGTATGTCTGTTCTGTTAGTTGCTAAGATTTATGTATTCTGTGTTCTTGTGAATTGTTTCAACCTCGTATTTGCACACTACAACGGATTGCGGTCTGTCAACCAGATTTTTCAATTAAAGCAAATTATAAGAAATTAAATAATTATAAGAAGGTGTGAATGTGTAACAGATTTTGACAAACACTCAATAAAAGAAAATGCGCGAAAAGGCAAACATTAGACACCTTTAAATGTTGTTCTACAAGCTTTTAAATGTGTTCGTGAACTAAGGTTTCGTCAATTTTTTGTAAGTCGTGTATTCTACAACCATTACAGACTATTAGTCTT